>JBBBDQ010001092.1:1417500-1435000 GCA_037127315.1 Ascarosepion bandense
GTAGAAATGTTAAACCAGTCGAAAGTAATAATCAAATTAAACTCATTATATATTATAAAAAGTTTAAAACAATTGACCTCATAGTCTATAATAACCCAACAGGCACTAAACTAAATTCTTTACAAAAAACCAATGTAGTGTACCAATTTACATGCCCATTCAGAGATTGCATCTCTGATACTAATCAAAAACCTAGTACATATATTGGTTTTACCACAACCACGCTCTCCCGTAGACTTACATGTCATCTTTCTGATCAGAGTACTATTAAACAACATTTCTCTGAAAAACATAAACATGTAGGTAATATCAGACAGATTTTGGTCAACAATACAGTGATCCTTACTCATACACACAGTAAGAGGAACCTGCAGATATTGGAGGCCATGTACATCAAATCGAAACAACCAACACTCAATAAAATCAACTTTAAAACAGGAAATAACATATTACATTGCATTTGACTAGATGGTTTTGTTGTCATTTTGTGCTATCCCGCGGTGTGACGTCATAAAACCGCATCGCAAACTTAAGAACTGCGTTTATTATTTTTGGTAACTATTGCCGTTGCCAAGCGGAGTTTTATGTCAACACAAAATAAAATCGTCGGTGATGGTGGATTTTATAATATTTCAGTGTAAACTACCTCTCTGAAGATGGCTCATGTGAGCTGAAAGCTTAGAAGAAAACCAATAAATAATTATCCAAATGTTGGAGAATTTTTGTCTTTATTTTCAACTGAAATTAAAGCAAAAATACGACGTTTAGAACGGCTCATGATTAAACATAATAGACATTCATTGTCTCTTATATTTAATAGCATACACATATATATATATACACATATATATATATATATATAATACACATATATATATATATATATACACACACATATATATATATATATATATATACACACATATATATATACACATATATACACATATATATATATAATATATATATATATATATATATATATATAACACACACACACACACACATATATATATATATATATTTTATTATATATATATATTAGGGAAATTAATGAATTTTAACGAAGCTTTGGTTATAAACAACTGACAATTTGAAATGAATTGTTTGAACATTATTTTTTTATCGATACTCGTATTTAAGTAGACATTCTGTATTATATATTTATATCTACTGGCCTGATCATTTATGATAAATTTTTATTATGAAAATGTGTGCCATTCGGCAGGATTCGAACCTGCGACCCCCTATCTACATAGGGAAAGCTACCATTTGGTCTGGCAACGTCTTAGACCACTCGACCACGAATGGCCTCCAGTCTAAACAAGGTTTTAATAACGCGAGGCTGAATGTCTAAAAATGTTATCATTTTGTGCCTGTGATATATCACAGGCACAAAATGATCACATTTTTAGACATTCAGCCTCGCGTTATCTTGACTTGTACAAATGACTTCGTAACAATAGAGACTTGTAAAAACTACAATTCGTATTTGGATCAGAAAGCAAACCTTCTAACCACTTGGTCTTATGCACAGACACACATTGATTATCTTAAACACATTATTCTGCATTGTTATGCACATATTCCTGTGCCTATTTTATTCCAGAATTGGGTGCAACATCTTTTCTTTTTTCCTTCATAATCATTTCACCCCCATGCAAGGCAATAAAGCCACTAAAACACAAGGGTTGCTGAGTGTGAAAGAATATAAGAAAAAGAAAAACATTATTATAAAGAGAGGAAAATACAAGTACAATAATGAAGAAGACAGAAGATAATGATTGAAATTGCATTTAGATTTTGAAGATCAAACTTGACTGGAAAACAAGAACTGAAAGAAAGTTTGACAAACAAGAATTGCAAGAGAAGATCTTTATTGTCACATTCAAGACACATCAGCCAGTGCACACCCAGCCTTCTTCAGGTGACATTTGTTGAAATTTCAAATTGGACCCTTCATTTAGTTCGCAGGGTTAGATTGTTCTATTTCCACGTACCATGCCTTTGGATATCTCAGTTTTATTTAATTCCCCTTGATAACTCTCCAAGTTTCTGTTCTTGCCACTGAGACCAGGGATTGAACTCCTCTTATATAGTAGGTGCTTTTCACTTTTTACCTGGATTTTTAAGTTTTCAAAATTTACATTGAAGTCCATGTAAATATGCCAGATAGGTTGCTAAAAAACAAACCCTCAACTTAGTCATATCATACCAACTTACTTGGGGTTATGAAGTTGAGCTGGGGGTTGGTGGGGTCAGTTATGCTGAATCTTACTTAGTTTAATTTAGGTTCAAATTCTTCCCATACTCTCTTTATAAGTAGTCTATGGGTTTAAATTAATATTTTTAAACTGGGCATTTTTCCATCAGACTGCAATCCGATTAAACACTCTGATATTTGTCCCCTTCTCATACCTCAACCCCTGCACTCAGAATTATGAAGTTTCTCAAGTCATTAATCATTTTCTATTACTTTATTACATGTGTTGTCTATACATTTACATGAGGCGAAATGTGACAGAAGGTCATTTTTAAAGTAATGATTCATATAACTTTGTCAGATGGCTGTTTCCAGAAACCTCTAGAAAGGGCAGGCGAGATAAGTAAAGTATAGACAAAAGCTTATTGACAAAAAGAAGCAAGAAAAGAAAGATTGAATTCAGAATTGTGATATAGTTTACATATTCATTTAGAGAAAAAAAATTTTAAAAATACAATTACGTTTTGTCTATATTCAGCAGGGGTGCAGGGAGATCACATTTCTTAAATAAGCACAGACTTGCAATCTGTGAACACCTATATATATTGGCCAATTTGGCTTGGTTGAGAGATATTATAAAATCAAGAATAAGCTCCTGCACACACACTCACACATTTTTATTTATGGATAGTTGTAAATACACACAGATACTCATTATTATATCATCATACATAGATACACAAAGAATTATGGTTGACATTGTCAGAAATTTCAGCTGATAGTCAGCAATGTAAGTAGACATATCAAATACAAGATTATAAATTTGATGAACAACAGTGAGTTTATTTTTTAATTACTTTTAATATATATATATATATATATATTGTAATTTTGTTTTTACAGTGGTTTATGAAAGCATTATATCACTACATGAAATTCTTTGTTTCAGAACAATACTGTTCTTCTTCAGCTGATATTTTAAAATAAATGATGAAAATTATTTATTTAGAAAATATAAGATGAATTTATGGTTATTTAAAAAATTTAGGAGTGGTAGTTAAAGAATATGCTTGTAGGTGTGTCAATATTGTTCAATCAAAAATGAGAATTAGGTTGAACCAAGAAGTTGAAGATTTGTGTTGCGAAAGGCAACATACAAGCCTTTAATTTTGTCTGGGTAAGATACATAGTGGAACCATACATTATTTAATAGGGTAGACAATAATTTTTAACAGTAGATTGGATTTCAGGTTTCTTTTTCTTTTGTTTTTTAAATTTGATTTTGTACTACCTCATGAGTTGAAGGGCTGGAATGTTTAAGTTAGAATTAGAATTAAATAATTATGGTATACTAAGGTATATTGTAGTTATTAAAATCTAAATAAGTATTGTGTGGGTTATTTATTTTAGTATAATAATTTTTAACTTATATTGGAGCGTAAGTTTAAATGAACAATTGTAATTAATTCTTAGAGAAAAATATTTTCAGTGTTTACATAAAACTGTCAATTCATCTCTATGAATCAGCAGTACTTTATTTTTAGGGAACCTTAAAATCTGCAGTTTTTCATTCAGGCACAGAGGGCAGATGTCATAGAATGACTTAAAGATTCTTGTTTTCTTCATTTTACTTTAGGGATTTTGTTTGTATCCTTTAACTTCCAAAAATATAGAAGGGCATGTTTGGTTTGGTATATGCTTTTTTTTTTTTATGGAAGTTAAATGCAAATAGCAATGCTGCTTAAAAGTGTTCTTAGTAGATCAAATGTAAAAAAGTTTAGATGGAGACTTATGGTTATACCATCAAAACTTTACAACTGTCTTTGGTAGATCCTATATATATATATATATATCTTCCGGGCCCTGCACAGAGAACTGACTTTCGTAGCAGTGGATTTAGTAATGGATTCGATATAGTCATTCCACTTGAGGTCCGCTGTTCCATGCTAATGGGAGGTAGGAGCGATTGTCTATGATGGTTAATTGATAGCAACTTTGTTTTAGAAGCATTAAAATTTACAAGCCATTTCTTGCTCCAGTCTACTATGGATTGGAGGTCCTTCTCAAGCTCAGCAGCGAGGTTCGCTTTGTTGACCACACCAGATTTTTGATTGAGATGAGAGTAAACTGTGGTGTCATTGGCGTACATGCCTACTTGGGATCTTATGGCATCGAGGAGATCATTCTTTGACCATTTGACCAAAGCAAAATATATTTAGGATCTACCAAAGACAGTTTTAAAGTTAGATGGAATAACTGTAAGTCTACATTTAAACTGGAAAACCTAAAAAAATGTACAAAACTGGCTAGCCATGTGTGGAAATTAAAATTAAAGTATGGAAAAGACCCTGATATGACTTGGAGTATAGTAACAACAGCCAAACCTTACAATGGTGGTAAAATATGCAGATTATGTCGGGAGGAAAAAATAGCTATTGTTCCCAGACAAAAATGAATTACTAAATGAAAGAACAGAAATTATGTCCAAGTGTAACCATACCAATAAATACCTACTAGGTTCATCCAATCATGGAAGAAAGTGTTGTAAGATCTTTAAGTAACTTTTCCTAATTTTGAAAATTGTACATTCATAAAAGATCCCTGTTAAGTGAGCATTTGAAAAACAATAAAATCAGTTATTGTAAATCACCTGAAGACACTGAAAGGTAGAAACCGAGGTCACAAAATAACTCATTTCTAAATTAAAAATATTACAAAATTCTACAATATAATTGTAATGAACACTTTTTAACTGTGTACTGATCTAATTATGGCCAAAAACTAACTAATTATATATATATGTATGTATATATATATATATATATGTATGTATGTGGATGTGTATATATATATATATATATATATATATATATGTGTGTGTGTATTTTGATATATATATATGCATGTGGATGTATAATATGTATGTATATACATGCATGTGGATATGTATATATATATATATATATGTGTGTGTGTGTGTGTATATATATATATACATACACACACACACCATAAAACATACCATAAAATACCTATTAGGTTCATACAACCATGGACGAAAACATTATAATTTCTTGTAATTTTAAAAATTGTGCGTTCAAAAAAATCACCGTTACATGAGCATTCTTAAAACGAACAAAAAAATGTTAAAATTAATTATTGCAAATCACCTGACACCACATGGTAGAAACCTAGGTCACATAATAACTCGTTTATATATATATATGGTATGCACACATGTATAAAAATATTATTCAGGTGTTAGTAAATCAATGCTCAATGTAGTATGAACAGAGTTATTAATTGTATATTAATAAATATACATATTATCCTACACCGATGGCATGACTCAGAGTTTTGTGCACCACACAATCACCAGGTGTATATTACAAACTTTTTTGTTTCTAATATGCACTTAATTATTGCATAGTGCATAAAACTCATGCCATCAATATAGGATAATATGTATATCTTGGTTGTTTACATTTTGTAAATAACACTCTATGAAATCTGTCTTTCTCTGCCATGCACCAATAGCTTCAGGGTAGGATCTCTGACTGATACCATATCAGTCAAGTTTTGATGGTTAATCTAGCTGCATTGATCAGCTGTGATACAGCAAAACAGGCCTGCATGCAGATGATTTTGTATGTATATATATATTGTTGTCATTTCGCGCTATCCCGCGGTGTGACGTCATAAAACCACATCGCAAACTTAAGAACTGCGTTTATTATTTTTGGTAACTATTGCCGTTGCCAAGCGGAGTTTTATGTCAACACAAAATAAAATCGTCGGTGATGGTGGATTTTATAATATTTCAGTTTAAACTACCTCTCTGAAGATGGCTCATGTGAGCTGAAAGCTTAGAAGAAAACCAATAAATAATTATCCAAATGTTGGAGAATTTTTGTCTTTATTTTCAGCTGAAATTAAAGCAAAAATACGACGTTTAGAACGGCTCATGATTAAACATAATAGACATTCATTGTCTCTTATATTTAATAGCATATGTCTAGAAAATTACTTGCTGCCTCGATATACTAAATATATATATATATATATATATATGAATCAGAATAAAAATATGCCAAGATGGAAAATTGAACAATAGCATGTTTTATTTCAAGAAATATTTTTTCAGACTGGTAATGGTTTTTATAGATGAAATCAATATTATCTCTGAACAAGAGACAAAAATTTTGCAGATGAATACAACAAACACCAGTTGCAATTTACAGCAAAATGTTAAAAATACATTGACATTCAACATTTAAGTTCACATTTTGAGATATGATGTACATAGTTATTAAACTTAACCAGAATCCTTCACCTTTTCATTAATTTATTTCAATTATTATTGTTTTAACTATATCACATTGCATTAGTAAGAATTTTAATGGGGAAAGGAAATGCAATTTAGGATTGTGGCTTCAATGTAAATTGTGATAATAGATGTTCTACCAAGAAAGGTGAAATGTTATATATTGTTTTCCCATGTTGTGCAGTGGATATTTGTACAGAATGAGAAATTGGAGAGTCAAGTTCAAATTCCAGTTGAATTTGTTGCATTCACTTACATGCAAATATCCTCCAGCTATGGATTAAATGGCAGAACAGATTGGGTTCTATAGCCTTGGTTGGCAACCAACCTACCACAGAAAGTAATGCTAGCGTATTGCAGGAAAATTTTTTACCCAGTTAGTCATGTCTCAAAAGAGACATGATCATTCAAGCATGTATCACGTATGGCATTTAACTGACTGATAATTCCTACATTGTGTAAATTTAAGTGTACATAATTTACTCTCACATATAAACTCTATACCTATAACTAATATGCACATCTATAATAAATGATACACACACACATATGAAAGGGGTGCTGAAAATCTACTTTCCTAAATCTGATCAAATCAGCAATCAAGTTTATTTAAGTTGTGGATTTTTTTTTTTTTTGTCAGACTGAAAACTTTTTATCACCTCTTAGTGCGTGTGCGTGTAATATATACATTTTTTTTTTAAATGAATGCCTATCTCTACACATTGCTAAACAGAATCAAGAAGCTTCAGGTTGTGTCTTAATTAGGTATTGTAAGCAATATTGAAAGCTGAAGCGTGTGTGGTCGTTGTATTTTAGTTGAACAGTTTTGGACCATCCCTCTGTCCACCAGAGTTTAGAAGACCCTTCATTAATCTAAGTTTAGAATTGTGGTAAGAGTTGATGGGCAGGGGTGATTGGCAAAATCATACCTTGAAATGAATGATCAGCTGCCTCTCAGCAGTTTGTTGCTGTAATGATGACTTCAGTGCTTCAATGTTTGTAAACCAACAACTTGACAGGTCTTTTACAACCTTTACCAAACATGTGAGCAATGACAAGGTTTTGAAGAGGATGAAAATGGAAAGAAAACTAATACTTAACATCAGGAAAAGACAGCTGAAATTTCTGGGACATGTAATGAGGAAGGGGGACTTGGAGAATCTAATACTCACAGGACAGAGGGAAAAACTAGGGAAAGCAACACATGACATGATGAGCTTGACCAAATGGATAGTGAAGCAGGATTTGGAAGGGGTAACAGAAGAAGGGGTGTTAAGAGCTACAAAGGATAAGAAGATGTGGAAGGCCATGATCACCTACATCCTGAAGGGATTTAACACATAGAAGAAAAAGAAGAATGGAATTTGCATGTGAAATTTCTAGTTACAATTGTGTGTCTTAAAATTTTTACTTATGTTGCTTGCTATTTTCTTTTATTTTTTTTACTAATAGCCATCCAATACAAGGCCTAAGAGCCACTCAAGGTAGTTGGTTATTGTGTGGTATTATATGAGCACAAGAAAGGGCAAAAAGTGAAGTTCATGGGGCTATACAGGAAAGATAATGGCTAAATGTGAACTTGAAGAGATGAGATTGTTGTGATTCGGAAAACATAAGAGAATGTACTTTTGAAGCAACTGGAAGACCAATACAAAACAGAGAACAAGGGATAATCTTCTACTCCTGTTCAAAAAACCTCAAAATGTAAACCTTAAAAAGAAATCTGAAAAACACATTCATGGTAAACATGATTCGCTTATTAAATAATGAAATCTATTTAATTTTGTGTTGAATATATTAAAGTCAACCTTAATTTATTTGTCTGCTCATTAACTGTAACCTACAAAACATTATTTATTTGCGTGCTCTGTTATTTCAAAATTGATGTAGTCACATATTTTTGTTTGTAAAAAGCATGAATATATTTTATTTTCATATATAATGTAAACCCACCCATGACAGGTGGGGAAAAAAGTTTCACTTTGCAAAATGCTTTGTCTTATTTTTAAGACAATTTAAAAACCTGATATCAACCATAAATTCTATATTTTTGACCAGTTCAGGGGTGGGGTCAAATATGAGCATTTCTACAACAAAGAAACTGGCTGGCTGTATACATAAAATGACTATATATAAGAAAATTCTTTTATTTTTTAATACTAAAATTCAACCAATACAAGGTTTGAGAGCTACTCAAGGTAGAGGGTTGCCCTTAAAATAGTAATGATGAATGATGTGCATCATATGAATGAAAGAGGAAGTAGTAGGAAGTGAAAATTACAAGAATAAGAAAGGTAGATAATGATTGATCCTTGACTTGAAGAGGTTAAAATTTGGATGTTCAGGGAAGCACACAAATGGGAATTTGTTCCACAAAGTAGTAGATTTTAAGTCAGGGTTGTCCGAGTAGAATTTTCTTCTTACATTTGGCATATAGGGGAAATGAAGAATATTCAACTCTGTGGAAGTGGCATGTCATGTCCTGAGTTGTAAAGGTCTGAACTGGTAGAACTAACCATTGGTGCTCATCTGAACATTTGCCATTTTGTTCTATAATCTACTGTCATAGGGCACCTCAACATGTTTGTCTTGCTAGAACATATTTCAACTGAGTAGTGAGTTCAATCCTAACTGGATATCCCATACTTTTAACCTTGTGCCAAATCTAACGAAACCTTAGAAAATTACCTAATATGTCCTGTCATTTTTCATAGAATATTTTATCTTTCTGGCTAAATTATTTTAACTGACTTTTACAGTTTTCCAGTGAATTATTACAATCCAATAATTTTTTTTTTTTAATCTAGTGAAAACTAAACCCATTTAATGCCATCTCATGACACAAAGTAAATTTTCTTGGGTAACTCAACATTACCTATGTGGTACTTATTGCTCTGTTGTTTTCATAAAAGTAGATTACATACTGCTTTCTTCTCTTTCTCTTGCTTTCAGTGGAACCTGTGAGTGTTTAATTCTCCAAGTCATCTTTTTCATGTACCTCTAAAATTTAAGAAAACATTTTAACTAGCAAGCCAAAACCCTATCATATAAAATGATGCTACAATTGCTAACCCTACTATATTTGTTCTTAAGAGCATTTTACATATTTACACACACACACAGGAAAAATTAAGGCAGACACGTTATTTCATGGTAAATCAGAAGTATAGGCCTATTTCAGGCGAACCATCATCAGCTTCCGTCTTTATTGTACAAAAGATTTTACATGAATGAAATTCACAAAGACCTCAAAACAAATCCGAATAAAAATAAAGGTCACGCCCTTAAAAGAGAAAATTTAGGAAAAATACATCATTACATCAGTTTGGCGAATACACACACATATTCATACATAAGCATATATACATACACAACATATAATCAAAGAGCACGCATAAGAGCGGATATCAACTAAAATCTAAAGATACATTCAGCATGTCAGCATATCATTATATGTTGTGTACTTGATAAAAATCATATGGATTTTTTTATTAGTAGTGCCATCTATATGTCAGGCTGGGACTTATTGAATGATGTGTTATGTTCCTTGATCTATTATAGTAGTTTATGCACCAACAACGCAAAACACTGAGAAAGAAATAGAATCATTCTACTCCATACTGAACAATGCCAAGGCTCAGTGCAAAAACCAAAAACTTAGAATCATAATGGGTGACTTAAATGCCAAGGTAGGTAAAAAGAGGGAAGGGGAGACAATCAGCAATTTTGGATTAGGAATCTGCAACAAACGAGGAGAAAAATGGGTCCAATGGTGCACAGCAAATGACCAGGTAATAACTAACACCTGGTTTCAGGAACACCCATGACATCTATGGACATGGAGGAGCCCAGGAGGTGACACAAAAAACCAAATAGATTATATAACCATAAACAGGAGATTCAGAAATGCAGTGGTTCAATGCAAAATCTATCCAGGTGCTGACTGTGAAAGCGACCACCTCCCAGTCATCTACAAATTAAGGGTGAAACTCTGGAGAATGAAGAAGCCTCATGCAGCATGGATGTGATTAGGAAAGATATCCTTTGTACTGTGTAATACTTTGAAGGTGCTTTTAGGAACAATTTTATCAGCAATGCAATTAAAAAGGAAATTCCTTATGTTCTGTTGGGAGTAACTAGATAGAAGTTTTTTGTAAGTGGGGAATGTAATGAAATTTCTGTTTTCTTGAGATGATTTCCATGTTCAAACGAAATGAGTTGAATATATGGATCAAAATCCGACAAGATCAATAGAGTAGATAAAGAACAGGTAGGAAAAAGTGTCTTTTATCTAACATGTTTCACTTTAACAAGCTTCTTTTTTATATAATCTCCAAATTATTTAGCTATTCTAATAGCTTGTACAAGTTTAGCAACTTTAAGGTGTCTACAATGAGTAAGTATCATGGTACTGGAGTTTGTGAAATGTTCTCTCAAGTCATTGTCCATATTTGATCCTCACTACGATATTACAGAGGCTGTGGGTCAGAATTGGTTTCATTCAACTAATATTTCAGTATCAGTAAAAATTAAGTCAACTGATTTCTCCCTTATTCATAAAGTTTGTTTTTTTTTAGTATGAAACATTTAATTAAAATTCTCAATTTACACTGATTGATCAATAAACCATATAATTGAAGAGAATAGGTATTTGACTAATGAACAAACTGACATGATTAGCTGTAACAAGTGTAGCAATTATGGCTCATTCATATGTGACTGTCACAATTACTTAATGAGTAAGATACCACTTAAGATGACTGTACAAAGAATTTACTAGCAGCAGCTGCCATTATTCAAAAATGAAATTAAAAGTGGTTCAATTAGGTGTCAGGCATGGCATTGCAAATAAGGTCAAAGGTGATAGAAAGAAGTTTACTTAGTAGTGTCAGAGTCATTTTTCTTATTGTTGCCAATGCTTACTTGTTTGTTAAGGCCGTCTTCTCAAAGAAAAATGGCTAAATCTGTCATACAGAAGAAAAGGAATCGATATAAAAAATGGTAAGATTAGTTCTTATATAGTTTAATATTTGTTTCATTCTAAGTATTCTTTTATTTATATTAACTCCAGATGATTTGTGCTTGTAATATACTTATATATAACATAGTGATGATCCATGTATACTGTCTTAATATGTATAGGAAAAACTACTAAAAAGTTGTAAGTTTAAAATGTATTTTTTTGACAGTATTTATTTATTTCTATTATTATATTTGATATTTCAGACCGTCCTCGGCCTTTCATCAGAAACAAATGATTTTAAAATTTAAATTAGAAACGTTTCTAATTTAAATTTTAAAATCATTTGTTTCTGATGAAAGGCCGAGGACGGTCTGAAATATCAAATATAATAATAGAAATAAATAAATACTGTCAAAAAAATACTAAAATGTATTTTTTTGACAGTATTTATTTATTGTTTACAACTTACAACTTTTTAGTGGTTTTTCCTCTCTCTCTCTCTCTCTCTCTCTCTCTCTCTCTATATATATATATATATATATATATATATATATATATATATATATATATTGTATATACTCTTGCATATATAAACTGACTTCATGTATAAATTTTTTTTGCTTGGATTTGAACCCCTCCATAAAAAAAATACCTGTTTATAGTATAACAGGTCACTGAAAATGCATGACTTTTAACCTTTTTAAAAAATTCATTTTAGATTTATTTAGCCATTAACAGTGATGTGGTGTGATTTTACAAATGAGTGTTTGTTTCCCTTGGACACTACTAAGCTTTATAGTTATTTTTATGTCCATTTGGAAATTGCAGTGTGTAAAACTCTTAATGTGTAGATAATTAAAAAATGTTACTTCAGTTTATATATATATATATATATATAGAGAGAGAGAGAGAGAGAAACTTACATTATGGTAAATATATCTGTTAAAATAAGATGCTTTAATTTCATTTTTGTATAATTTAAACAACAATTTATCCATTGCCCCTGTATATACAAAAGGACAGCTTAGCTGAAGTATTTTATCCTCTAAGGGACTTTATAAGGTAAATGCATGTCAGCTAAGATAAGGCTTCCTTCTGTCTTTATTCATATTGTCCTTTTACAGATATAACTAAATTTTATATATATATCTAACCAAGTCTCATTAAAATTTGTTAATTTCCGTAACAAGTTTATATATATATATATATATATATATATATAGGGTGTGTTTGAGTGGTCATTTTTTTGTTTAGACAAATCTGTTTAAAGAGAAACCAGTGCTCTTTGTTAAGAGTGTTTTTTTCTTTGTTTTTTGGTTTCAGGTATATATTCTAATATAAATTGTCTAATGTTTGTGGGGAAAAATCT
The DNA here is from genome assembly GCA_037127315.1 of Ascarosepion bandense. Taxonomy (NCBI): domain Eukaryota; kingdom Metazoa; phylum Mollusca; class Cephalopoda; order Sepiida; family Sepiidae; genus Ascarosepion; species Ascarosepion bandense. Next base: position 1,430,360 of record JBBBDQ010001092.1, read on the forward strand.
AATAAATTTCTTTAAAACAGAATGGTTTGCCTAGAATTCACTTCAGATTATTCATTTCTTTAATTATTGTGATTTTAAATTTATTTTATTCAGCAAAAGTTTAAAAGAAAAACATGAAAGATTTTATTATGTTATTAAAATTTTATTATGTAATTAAAATAATTAGATTTTATTATTATAAAATTTATTCTTATTTGTAATTAAAATATATTATTATTATTATTTTTTATTGTTTTATTTCTTGCAGAAAGTTAAGAATTAATTCTACAGTAACTCAGACATTTTTTTCTTCTTAAGAGAAAAAGCCATCATTTCTAAAAGTGAACAAAATTAAAGTTCAAATATGTTCAAAACCAGAGAACATTTTTCTTTTCTAGAAGGAAATAAAACATATTCACTGATTTACTATGACTAGTGTCCTTATCTATATGACAGTATTTTGACCATTATTCTTTCCAGCTTTCTTTAAGTGTCTATTGCAGTTGTTAACTTTTCAGTTATTTTAAGCAAAGACTTTTATTCAATCCACAGTAATAGATTATTTACATTCTCTTGTTCATGCTAGACAATTTTTTATATCAGTTATATCTTTCAAGTTAATTCACTCTTGTGATGTTGCATATTCTTCTGCTTAACCAAAGTATGTGATGTTTTAGCACTACTCATGTTAAGGATTGAACTCCCAACTGTCAGGTAATTCAACTCGCTAAACCAAAACCTCTATCCATTTGGCCATGTTTTTCTAAAAAGAATTTTTCTTTCACAAAATGCAAAAATTTCTTTTCCTTAACACAACCATGACATGAAAGTAGATAATTTAAAATAATTTTTATGAACCAATGGAAAAGTCTGAGTAAATTTACAAGTGTTATTTAAAAGTCATAAGGCTTTTATCCCACATTTTCTCTATTTATCTCTGTGTTCAACTCATTGCTTCAGATAGCATTTAACCCACTAACACTTTTTCTTTCCATATATTGAGACCATTTTGTGTAAAGTTTGTATTTTCTTGGTTTCAGTTGAAAACTTGAAAATTTTTCAGCATATTTCAGTGAAAATTTCACTTTCAAAAATTATAGTTTATAATTTGAGTTTATATGTATGGATATGTAGATGTGTTCCAAAAATTATAGTTTATAATTTGAGTTTATATGTATGGATATTTCGGATGTGTGTTGTGATGCAGTCGATATTGGCTTGGAATGAAAAATCAGGGTGTCAAGTTCAAATTCCAGTTGAATTCCTTTCATTCACTTACATGCAAATACCCTAGGGAAAGGTATTAATTCATCTCTTCCCTCTAGTTATGGGCTAAATAATGGGATAAAATGGGTTCTATAGCCTTGGCTGGCAACCAATTTACCGCAGAAAGTAATGGCAATCTATTGCAGGATAATCTTCTGACCAGTCAGTCATGTCTCCTTTGAGACATGATCACCCAAGTGTGTATCACATATGGCACTTAACTGACTGATACATGGATAAAAATGGTGTCAATTTCAACTGATGCCAGAAGAATATATTAAAGTTTCTAAATATGTTTATCTTGAATATGAGATCAATTAAAAACAACAATGCCTTTGTTTTACTTTTCTTCAAATTACTAATATTGTTTTTTCAACTGTTTATATTTAATGAAGTTTAAACTTTGACTTTTTCTCATTAATTAAATCTTAGACTAAATGTTATTTACATCTAGGCAGCCAAAATACTCAACATTTAAACAATTAGTATTCATTAAACAGTTAACACAGGAGTGTTCATTCCACACCATTATCAACTTGTATTACTAGGCTATAGCTTGAGACATTTTCTGAGTTTTTATCAAGCCTCATATTGTAACTGTTTCATTTTTAAACTTGGAAAAAAGTGTCTTTAATCTGATATGTTTCAATTTCACAGGCTTCTTCAGAGATTTTTTTTTTAAAGACGAATAATTTTTTAAAAATTTAGGAAAGTTTTTTAAAAATCCAAAGATACAGTATGTTGATTGAGGTTTGATTTCGTTGGTCAGATATGTGTCACATGTAATAATATTTTCTCTACATTTAAAAATATTCATCCATTGCATGACATGTATCTGACCAATGAAACCAAACCTCAAATAACATAATGTCTCTATGGATTTTTAAAAAATTTTCTAGAAGTTTTTTAAATCATTTTTCTTTAAAAAATCTCTGAAGAACTTGTTAAAGTGAAACATGTTAAAGACACCTTTTTCCTACTTTATGACATTATTTAATTAGATAAGCTTTTAATTGTTTTAATGAATAATATAAATTTCAGATATTATAGTCTGAAAAAAAATTTTTTTTTTCAATTAATGATAAAATTTTAAAAGAATTGTTTTCATTTTTGTTTTTGTAATTATAATAATTTATAAAGTTTCAAAAATATTTTATAAATGTTTCCAAGATTTTTAAATGTTAAGTTGGTAGGTTATAAAGTGAAGACTAATCAAAATTGAAAAGTTATCTAGCCATTGTATTTTGAAAATAATTTCCAATTTTTTTGTTTATTTGAAGTTTTTTTTTCTTTTGTATGGTAATTTCTGTTTACATTAAAAAGTGATGTGTTTCAGGGTTTTTTCCCCTTATCAGAAAAAATTTATACAATTATGTCACTTGTGATTTATCATATACTTATCTTATCTCACATTTGGCAAGCTGTCAACATGTTTTAAGTATGGCAAACAGGTCAAAAAGTTCAACTCTGTGATTAAGAAATAGTTTTATTCTAAATTTCATGCTATAAATAAGTAATACTTGTGTAAAGCTGATTAATTTAGTATTAATTTTTTTAATTTTCCAAAACTAATGTGCCACGGATGTGTATTTTATTTTTGCAAGATATTTAAAACCAAGAATTAACTTTTCTTTAAAATGTGTCAATTGTTCTAAAATGGCCAAAAAAATTAGAAAATAAATCTCAAAATTTTATATTCCAGTCATTTCTGTTTATATTAATTTATTATTTAAATTTAAATTTCTGTTTATATTAATTTATTAATTAAATTTCTGTTTATATTAATTTATTATTTAATTTTATATTCCATCATTTCTGTTTGAAACGCACCAGAGTATTTTCCTTACTGGAAATAGGAAATTTAATCATTTAGCTTTCAATTAAAGCTAAAATAAAAATTTAAAAAAACTCTTTTTTTTAAAAATTCAATTTAAATGTTATCGAAAATGAGTGGAGGTACCTATATATATATAAAAACGTGTGTGTGTGTGTGTGTGTCTTGTCTGTATAGGTATGTGTTGAACAATAAAGTTAGTTAAGATATGTGTATATGCATGCGTGAGGAAAATCTATAGATGTCATTTCTGTATAGGTTAGTGGAATGTAGCAATGAAATGTAGCGAGATATTACAATGATTTTATATTTTGTTGGATATTTTATATTTATGTATATGTGTATTTGTCTCTTTACACATATACATTATTACACATTTTACTCTTCAAAATATTCCTCACACATGTATTTAAAAATTATCTATTGCTTTGATATATGCCATTTGTATTAAAGCTCAAACACACACACACATATATATATATACATATATCAACTAATGTTACTATCCAACAAACACATAGATAAGCGTTTCTTCACAAATACACTCTGTTACACACTTTAATGTCTAAAGTATTGCTGGAACTTATATTTAAAAATTATTTTTTGCTTTAATACATGTGATATATATATGATCAATAAGAACTAACCCAAAATCATAGCATAACATTATTCTGTATTTCTTTGTTTTTTTAATTTTTCTCTTGATCTCTGAAGAAGCTTTAATAAATATATATATGTATATATATATATATGTGTGTGTGTGTGCAAAATATGTGTGTATATATGTGCAAAATATACGTGCATATATATATATGCAAAATACACACATACATACATACATACATACAGATGCAGAATATATGCGTAGTAGTAATAATGTTGTAATTCATCTAATAAATTCAATGACTAATACATGCATACATCTATATAATGTACTTTAATATCAGAGGAAGAATAAATAGCTGAGTGAATAAAATTAATAGTTTAGTAAAGCTGACAGTTGATACTTGATGCTTTAATTTATAATAAAATTGTTAAAGTCAATAAAAGCTGATGCAATTTATTGAAATAACATCATTTCTGGTCAGTCCGCTATTCAGATGAGGTTTTTGTAAATAAGAGACAAGTTCCTATAACCTAACAAAAAAGTGTCAGCTAATTACCCTCCCTCTATATTATGAAAGACTTGCTTTCACACCTGGCTTTAGTGAATTTCCTGTTTGTTTTATGACCACAAGTGCCAACTTGAAGAATTTGCCCTAAAACAAGTTTTTGCATAAACTTATTCAAAAGAAATATCAGGATAAAAAAAAATCAAATGTTGTTAATACTTGTACAAAAATTATTCTATTATTAATCTTGGGTCATTTTATTCTAATGAAAACCATTATTGTATAACTGCAATGTTTTATCAGAAAATATTATGCAAAATAATGACTGATATTGTAAAAAGTTATAAAAATTTCAAGTTTCCTTGATTGACATTGTTGAAAAGCATTTTTTGTCACTGTCTACTTTAGGTGATACAATATGACTACTAGTTTTGCATGCTGTTCAGTTCT
>JBBBDQ010001092.1:2040000-2277500 GCA_037127315.1 Ascarosepion bandense
AATAAACGTTTTTTTCGTTTTTTTTTTAATGAATGCCCAAAATCAGAGTTTATTTCTCAATTTCAAGAGAGTAAATCACATGTAAATATGACAATTGCATGTTACAATTAAGAGTAATGAGGAACTTTTTAAGTATCACATTCAAGATAGGTTTGGGCAACTCGTGGTAGTGTAATGGTAAGTAAGCTTGTCTTGCTAGAATCATTGCAATTGAGTAGTGAGTTCAGTCCTCACTGGGTACCCCATACTTTCGGCCATGTGCATCTAAGCTGCACTTAGAAAAAAAAAAAAATCACCATTCAAGTCAAGTTTCGTAGAAAAATTAACTGTATCATTGCAGATGATAGAAATGGAAGGGTTTTGTGATATTATAATTCTTATTTATTGGCTATATGTAGGTACATCAATAAGCCGAATCAGGAAAAAGCGTTTATTTCATATAAACTCTTTTTAACAATTTCTTTTGTCAATGCACTTAGTCAATTCAGTCAAAAATATCACAAAGATATTATGCAGTGAAAATTTCAGATCAAGTTTCAGTGAATAGTGAACACTGATCCAGTCTTAAATGCAATATGAGATACAAATAGAAGGCCTCATATACACATTTCAGTTTAAATTTCTAGGATAAGGAATTTACATTATTAACAGCCATACAAGTGTCCTCATCTTCGATGTTACCATGACGAGATTTTAGTCATAGTGCTTACTTCAGGTATTTTCACATGGCATGCCTACTTGGGGATTGTAGTAACAGTAAGGTGAAAAAGGATCCAAAATGATAAACTGAGAAGAATTATTACAGAGTAATTAGTGTTTATGCTAGGCTATGGCACCCTACACAGTAGGCTTATTATTAGCCATTAATATAGAAAGAAAGAGAAACTGTGTTTTTTTTTTTTAGGTGGGGGGCATAAAGTCATGTCTTCAAAGTATTCCATTTCTGCTGTTGCAATAAGATCATTAGGCTAAGATTACACGTTCTACACCATCTGAAGTTATATAAATCAAATAAACTTCAATAACTTAAAATATTCTGAATAAATATTTGTCAAATTTAAGCTTGTCCATTTCCATCCTTAATAAAATATTTAACTAAATTTTTTGCCATTTCAATAATTAGTTTTTGAGATATTTGGAATTTACGAAAATGGACTGACTGAAGTTAGTATGCAGATAAAACTAATATTAGCTTAATAAAAACTATTTCTTTTTGTCCACAATTGATGTTGAAACATGAGTAAAGGTGTTGGATATCAATTCAAAGAATAAACTGGAAACCAAAGATGATCTTGACTAATGATGGCCATGGATATATAAAATATACACTTATATTTTTATTCTTTTTCTTCGGTGATGTGGTATGGAATAAAGAATGGTTGAGAAGATGGCACACACACACACACACACATACGAGGGAGTTGATCAGCTGGGTTCCTTTTTCCAGTCCCTCTCATTAATCCAATCTTCTATCTTTTTATAGGCAAGATTCATTTGACATGTCATTCTTCCATTATGCATATTGTTCATTATTTTGAATGTTTTTTTTTTAAATTTAACTATGCTGTTTATCCTAACAAAATCTTGCCCATCACTTGAGTTTTCACACTCCTGACCTTTCAGAACAATATTTTCTTTTAAATTTTGCTGGTCTTGCATTGTTCTACCAAACAATTATTTCATCAATGTAAATACACTTCTGGGCACAATTACATACCATATTAAAAGAATATATAACAAAGATAAGGCTCTAACAACTGCTGAAAAACAGAAAATAAAAAAGTTATTGAGCAAGGAAATGTCTTCATTGGAAATATCAAAGAAGCCCTGTAGAGATCATTGAACGATAAAAAGGACGTAGAAGTAATAACTTAAAAATTCAAAGCAAAAGAAAAGGCATTAAGAATTTGTTTCCTTGAGAGGAATATAAACTGAAGTGAGTTAACATAACAACCACTTTCAACCAGCACTCAGATCTCAGAAAGGCTGGAATTAAGGGAATCAAAAAAGGACAAAAGGTGTAGAATACTTTGTGAATTGGGATCTGTATCTCCTAGGCAACCTACTCTCACTAAGGCAAATATTTTAATGTATTTAAGCTTACCCATGAATTCTTTGTGTATAAAAGATTTATAGAAGAGAAGATAAAAGAATGGCCACCAAGTCCTGATCTGAATCTAAATGAAAATCTATGATCAATTATGAAGATGAAATTATATAAGAGTTGGCGAACAATAGAAAAGCAAAGCAGAGCTATAGGAAGCAATTAAAACTACCATATTGGAAATTGAACCTGCTGAAGTAAAAAAAAAAAAAAAAAAAAAAAAAAATTAACAAAAAAAATCAATGGATAATAGATTACTGGCTGTTATTGAGAAGAAGGGTCAGGATATTAAGATGTAAAGGATTCAAAGATTTATGTGTTTCATATTTGTTGTTATAGATGTTTATCAATTTTTGATAATTTCATTATCTTTCTATTGAGGTAAAATGTGATTATTCAGTTTTATCCAATAACTTCAGACGGCAGTTTTTCAGAATACATCAAATAACTCTAATAAAACATCTTGATAATATCTAAAATTTTAAATCAGACTTTGTTTTGACATCTAAATTGATTGTTTAGAATTTGACAATTTTTTTGAATTATTGAAGTTTATATGATTTGCTTAATAACTTTAGACAGGAATATTTACCTATTCCCCCACTAGAGTGAGTTGTGACACAAGGTCAGTTTCTAAAGTGGGGAACACGAGCATGGATACTCGGTTTAAAGTTCAAATATTACCCAGCTACCATTGACGCAGTAACTTCAAAACAGTGTGTAGATCCAGGTATGTCCAAGGGGACAATATTCTAAAGGATTAAAACCCTGATTCATGGATGTGGGGGGCATTGTAATAATGAGTTCAATTCCTGAGCAAGGTAGTACAGACTCAGAATTAGTGAAAACAAAAACAAACAAGAGTTAAATAAAGAGTTCAGCTTGAATTTCTTTGATAGTTACATAGATTTACACACCTGAAGAAGGCCAGAGAGCACAACAGTCAAAATGCTATAATAGTAACAACCAAAATGAGGATACTAGTAAACATTGGTTTTACGTAAACAACATTGACACTAAGTCAAGGAGTTTAAATAGTTGATCATCTTTACAATAAAAGAAATCTAGAATCTCTTCATTTTATGCATAAAACATTTTAGAAATTAAGGATACTAAATTCCTGACAATATTGCTCAATAGGTCGAGAGTAAAACATCAATTTTGTTCTCATAGAAAAAAAAATTCTATTCACAAACACACAAAAGACATTTTAAATCTTTATAATATTGTAACAATTTCAAAAATATTTACACATTTTTCATAAATAATTTTATTAAACATATGCAATTACTTATAAACAATTTACAATTTTATTGGTAAAAGTAATATTTCCCTTTTTGGCAAATTATACAGACTCAAAGTCTTGACATTTATTTAAAACAATTAAGAAAAACAAAATCTATAAAAAATCTGAATAGCTTGATAGAGAGAGAGAGAGAGAAAAATTACTTTCAAGAGATTTTTTTCAAAACAAACCAAATAATATTTGTAGAGATTTTTGATAATTAATAATTTACCTTAAGACAAGAGAGTGTCTTTTCAAGCCAATATTTTGCATAATCAGCCAAGATTTCTGTATTACATTGGCAAGCTGCACGTTGGAGAAGTAACATACCAAACCACCTGCAAAATGCAAAACATAAAATCCCTTTTAATACTTTTATATATATATATATATAAAAGAAAAAAATCAAACAGTAACAAGCCATTACTTTCTGAAATCATAAGCTTAAATATGTAAACACACATGATCAGAGTATATAAGAATGAAAAACACTTACTTGTGAACAGGAGATTCCAATAAGGAATGAACTTCTTTGAAAACTTTTTCAAGTGCAGCACATTTCTGAAAATTCAAATAATAATGTGATCAGTTTTGTTTGTTTACAGAAAATATCTATTAAAATTGCTCAGTAAGAAAATATTTCATGTCACATTCCCTCTTATGTTGTGTAAAGTTTATAGGTTTCCAGTAAAACAAAGAATTAATCAGAAATATTCTGTATTTAGTACATACCCTAGACACATGATTCCCAAAATGGAGCACAATTCAAGAGTTATTAACAGTGAATGTTTTTTATAGAGAGTGGGTGAGTATCAGTGTGCACAATTTAATACATATGGTGCATATACAAAAGTGTGTGTATATATATATATATATATATATATATATATTTGAAATGAGGATATATATAAAGAAGAGAATTGGGGAAACTGTATGACAAAGTGTAAAAGTTTACTTGTGTTGAGTTTTGTCCTTCAGGACTTCTGACTAAATGTTATGTTGGCAGAACTGCACAAGCATATAATAGAAGGCTGCTAGGAAATTTAAACATTTTTTTTTATCTAGCTGAATTCAAATTTACTGTGAATGACCTTATTATGAAGGCACTCTCTAGACTTTTACATTATGAATTTTCTCCTTTAATCAGGGTAGCATTTTCTGTGGTCAGTCTTGTTTCAGCGGCAAACCAATACATTTGATGTATTATTTGGTAAAACGTCTTTTCTTTTCATACAATCAATGCTACATCCGGATTTTTCCTGATAGCAGTGAGACAGTAAATTTGCACCCTGGCTCTTTCATTCAGCATTTCTGGCATATTTTCTAAGATTTCAGTGGAGAATACCTACTTACAAAAGTGATGGAAAGAAAAGGAAAAAGACTCCATGAATTTGGCTAGATAAAAAGGAAGAAAAAAATATGCAAAATTTCTTTGTGTCCATGTACTTTTGTTCCAACATAATAAATTTAGTTCGATGAAATCCTGAAGGAAAAAATGCGGCACAAACTTTTTCCACAATACAATATTTTTATAAAATTCTAAAATTACATGATAATACAATCATATATATGCAGTCTCAAGTTCTAAAAAGTTAATGCTCTCTTAAGCTTCCTCCACATGAATAAGAGTTCACTTTTGGAAAAATGAAGAGGCATCAAGATTTTAGCGATGCTTAGATGGGGTATGGCCAAATAAAATGATGATCTAGAATTTTCCACAAATTCATGTTCTGTACATTTTTCAAATACTTCTTTATAATCCTTTCTTTTTGTTATTTAAATGCCTTGAGTCATTTCATGGAGAAAGATGAGTATTGTCGACATAAGGTAATAACTAATCTTCAGAGATTCTTTACATAATTATCTGGGAATTGCCATGCATTCTTGGTAAATATAGTGGATCAGATTCCCATTGTGTCTTCTATGAAATTCTGAGTTTTCCTTTTAGAATGGTTGCCAACCAAAATGATAGAAGGCCCAGTAGACTTTGCTATTTAAACAATAGCTAGAAGAAAAAAGATGGATTCATACCTTTTCCCCAGAGGCATTTGAGAGGGAAGAATGAATTCAACAAACTAGGCTTGAGTTTGAACTTTGGTCACGAGGTCAGTTTTTAATGATGATATCTCTTACACCACCCAAACAACCTCATCTGTTTTTACATTATATCAAAGAAGTTTAAGAATTTAAGAAACACAACCAGAGCCACGTAATAAGATTTTCTTTAAAAAAAAGTCAGGATTGCTCTAGATTTGAGCTTTCACATTTATGACAACTTTTTTATAAATACGATCAAAATATTATTCCAACATCTTTCCCATAGATTAAATGTTATAAACCTGTCACAACTATTGCTATTTCCATATCAAATGTTCTGATGAGTGACATTCCTTCGTTGCACCATTTCAGACCTTCAGAGTCAAGACCTACCATGTCACATATACTGGGATGAATCATCACTATTCTCGTCATATTCCATTAGTAAGAAGAAAATTCCATCCTTATTTGCTTTATATTAATGATCATCCTCAGAGTATACTCCAATCTTTTATAAATATCTATACAAATGATACAGTGGTATATGGGTGCAAAAATCTCAAAGAACAGAGTCAAACAGCTGATCAATAGGAGGAAGAGGGGAGAGGGTTTACATGTCACATTCATTACCTCAAAAATCACTATTTTCCAGCTTACAAGATGCTGTGTCTTGGAACAAACACCCTAATATTGGAAAGAAATTTCTAAGAAAAAAGCCATTCTCATATAACACCTTCAACATGCATCTCTCATATATTGGCGCCATGTATTGTTTACATTAATCACATGTACGATTTAGTTTATATAGCAATGACATACTAGTTGGGGGTTAGTAAATATACATCTTTCATTGTCCAAGAGTAACTTTATTTTCATTAAAAAAAAAAGAATTAAAAATATACATGTAAAAACATAAAACAAAGAAATTTTATTCATCTTCAAATCTCAAAAAACTCGTCACTGCTAGATTTATGTAAAAGCTCTAAACTATCATCTGCAGTCATTACTACTGTCAGTCATATACAATAAAGAGAAAAAAAGCATACAATTATTCAAACAAATTTATTGGTTAAATTATTTTATATCATAAAATTAGTTAAAAAAAAAAAAATAATTAAAAAATACCCACCACATTGACAAATATATCAACATAATTCTCATCATTAAAAAGTCTTTCAAAAATAAAATATACTTTTCTGAAACTGAGAAAGATTAACTGATAAAAAATAATGTTATTTTAGTTTAGAGTATTGCAGAAAAGCATCTTTTTAACACATAGCAGTGGGTGTCTTATGAGATATTTACAATATCTTAAATGTAGGGGCCTCCACTTTCTCATAATTTGTGATACCTAAGTTTTATAATTAAGTTTTATATATATATATATATATATATATATACAAAAAAAGAAAAAAAAAAAGAAAAAAGCTTTCTTGAAGCTTAAATTTTAGCTTTAATTGAAAGCTAAATGATTAAATTTACTATTTTTAGTAAAATACTCTGGTGTGTTTCAAATAGAAATTATATTGATTGGAATCTAACTTTTTTTTTAGAGTTTCCAAAATTTATTTTTTTTGTCCACTTTGACAAGTTTGTAAAAAAAAGTTATTTCTCAGTTTTAAAACTCTTTCAAAAATAAAATATGCATCAGTTACATGTTATTTTTGGAAAATTAGCAAATTTAAGGTTAAATTAATCTGATTTACACAAATATTACTTGTTTATAGCATGAAATTTAGAATAAAACTATTTCTTAATCATGGACATACGAAATGATTGATGACAGCCATATGTAGTGATAAGCTAAGTATTGTTGACCAGAATTGACATATGTTCAAATTTTTTCCTGTAAAGGAAAGAAACCATGAAACAAGTGACCTTTTAATGTAACATAGAAAATACTACACTTAAAAAAAATTTACAATTAAAAATTATTTTAAAAATGTTTTGGCTTAAAGATTTGTATTAAACTTTTCAATTTTTGATTAGTAAATATAGTCTTCACTTATTAACTTAAACTGTGACAAAGCTTTGACGAATTTAAAATAAGTTTTTGAAACTTTATAAATTTTATAATTAAAAAAAAAACACAAATTTTGTAAAACTTCATTATTCATTGAAAATTTTTTTAAGACTATAATGTTCTTATATATATATATATATATATACACACACACATTTTAAAAGCAATTAAATGTTTATTTAAATTAAATTTCATAGTTTTATTGCACTTTTTTTTATTTTACTATTCAGAGCAGATTTTCAGAAAAATGGTAAACTTTTTAAAAAATTAAAAAAATATATATATTTATATTCCCCAAGGAGTCATGCATTTAACTAACTCAACACTAATAAAACAAAATTTGGCTACAAATATTTATTGAAATTTCATGAATTCACATGGAGGGGAGTAACATATGTAAAAAAAAATAAAATTTACCAAGATTTTCTAAGAATAATTTCATTTATTTGTATACAAGTCTAAATCCTAAAATAAGTTGCGTAATATTACACTATTCATAGTAAACTCTGGTAACAATTTGGTTAACCACTAATTTTTACCAAAATTTTGAAAATGTTAGAAAGTATTAAAAAATTAAAAAGGAAAACAATGAAAAATTACCTTGATCTTTCTTCTTAATAATTAGAAACATTCATTTTTATTAAGACTTTGAATAAGTTCTTGCTGATTTCTTCTGAAAAGTTTTGTTTTATTTACAAAAATTAAAAACATGTCACTGAAAGTCTTGTCCATTGCTAGCCGCTACTTTTTCCCCATTATTCTGGCAGCATTTGAATTCCACATCAGAAAAATGACAGGTCTTTTGAGACTAACCACGAGTCAACCCATTTTTTGGTATCGTCACAAGAATGAAAATGATGCTCAGCCAGGCTATGTGCCATTGATCGAAACAAGTGATAATTGGATGAATACAGCAAGTAGAGTAGGACTTTATATTTAAGCATTTCCAAGTAAGTTTTCACCCATTTTACAACATGTCACCTAGCATTGTCACATTGCAAAATCACTTTGTCGTGTCTGCTTGTATAGCAGCCAATTTTTCTTCAATGCTCAGCTCAAATGCATCATTGTAGTCGATAGTGATCAACCGTGATGGTTTCAGCAGCTCATAAAATAACTACACCCAACTGATCCCACTAAATGCAGAACAGAAGCTTTGTACAGCATATGTCCTTGTTTTTGAATCATTCCTAATGCTTTCAAACGTTTCAAAACGTGTGGTCAACTCCTAATGATTCTGCAAGTCCAGCTTGCACCTGACATGAGCCTCCAATTCTTTACACTTTTTTTGCTGTGCCAGAGCGTTCTTTATCTTCAACATCAAAATTATTATTTTTGAAGGTTTAAACCAAACTCTGCATGTTGTTTTCTGAGTTTTTATGTAAAAACAATATCATGTAATCACCACAAATTAATACAGAATTTTAAAAGATTTAAAATAAAATAAAAAATTTAATTTTTTTTCTAAATGAAAATAATTCTTGTAAAAATTCATCAAAAATCTTTTAAGACAATAGTGTCCATAATAATAAAAACAATTAAAAGCTTTTCTAATTAAATAATATCTTACTTTTACTGTATTTTTCTTTCACAATTTTAGAGTAGGTGCAGGTATTCTGCAACTGAGGATGTGAGTTGTGGTGCAATGGATATCGGCTCGGAACGAGAAATCGGGGAGCCGAGTTCGAATTCCAGTTGAATTCATCATTGCATTCACTTACGCGTAAATACCCTTGGGAAAGGTATTAATCTGTCTCTTCCTTCCAGTTATGGGTCAAATGACAAGACAGATTGGGTTCTATATAGCCTTGGCTGACAACCAGTCTACCGTAGAAAGCAATGGCAACCTGGGATAATCTTCTGCCCAGTCAGTCATGTCTCTTTCGAGATATGATCGCCCATGCGTGTATCACGTATAGCACTTAACTGACTGATTCTGCAACTGAGGGTCTTCTTGTTTGACAAAAATTTGACGATATAAAATTTCTCCAAAGATTTGTCTTAAAGCTACGAAAATGAATTTCTTGAAATTCCATTAAAATTAAATAATGGGGGTAAAAAAAAAACTAAAAATAAGCTATTTCTAAAATTTATTTCCATTTATGAATAAGTCTTGAAAAGTTTAAGATACAAGATACAATTAATTGTATCTTAAACTATCTTGTAACAATTATTTGATTTTTTGAAAAAATTTCCAAGTCAATGTTTTTTTTCAAAATTAGGCTCCAGTTAATTTCATAATTTATGCACCCCCCGCGTTGATCTAAGAAAAAAAATTCAAATGTTCTAAAAGGGTTAAAAAAAATTAATAATAAAACTTTTTACTTTTATTTTGTCTTCTTCAAAATTTTTTTTTTTTTGAGCATTTAACATTTTTTACATGCATGTTCATTTTTTAGAATCCTTAGAGAAAAACATTAGGTATCGCTTTTTTTTTTGGTGGGAGAGTGGAGGTAATTACATTAACTTATTTTTATATTACAAAAAAAAAAAAAAAAAAAAAAATCACAGTAGTTTGTTTATTTAACTTTTTGGAATAAAAAGAGAATTTCGATACTACACATGAAATGTAAACAAAGAAATTACCTAATTTAATTTCCATACATAAAGAATTAAAAAATGTAACAAAAAAAAAACCCCCAAAAAAAACAAATGCTTTCTCTTGTTTTGTTGCGCCGTTAACCTAAGATTACCATTTATTTAAACAAGTTGATTTTTTTTGATTTTTTGAGAACTTCCTGAGAAACAAAGAAACAAAAACTTAAACGGAAACCTGACAGACGGTTGATGGTGTTTTTTTATTTATTGTTCTTTGAAAAAGTAATATACAAAATATTTAAATTTTATTTTATTTTATTTATAAGAACTTTTCCTAAAAATTATTAAAATAAGTTTTTCTTAAAAAAAAAAATAAAAAAAAAATTAAGATAAATTGAAAAAGAGTTATTTAACAACAGCAAAAATTAAAAATAAAAAAAATAAAAATTACGATATCCAAATTATTAGCAACGAACATAATATTCTTGTACCGAAGGAAAATATTGACGTTCAAGGAAGTCAACAAGAAAAATGAGAAAAAATTAAAAGCAGTCTGATCATATTTTGTTTTGGTTTTCCTATTAGTTTAAGCAAAATGCTGAGCTTTTTGTCTTGTTAAAAGGCAAAGATTGCCACGGAAAAGGGGAGTGAAATGCTGAAATATAGTTTCTTTTCCTCTTTATTTTCATCATCCAATGCTTGTGAAGAACCTATTTTAGAAAATTATTATCGTGTTCTGCTTACATCTGACATACTTTAAAAGCACTTTATGATCCAAATCGAACAAATGTAATAATATAAACTCCTTATATGGCACATTCAGCATTTTTTTTCTTCACTCGCATAGATTTTCGTTCAAACTGAAGAACCAATGATGGGGGACACGTGCTAAAAAATAAATAAATAAAATGCCGGCTCAAGACTTCAAATGCCAAGAAGCAAACAATGAAATTTCTACCTCATAAGAGAATAGCTTGTATTCATCGATGAGACGCAAGAGATGGTACTTATCGTTGTTAGGCTCTCCCAGGCGAGCTAATTGATGCTGCACCACACTACACAAAACAGTCTCATCACAACCTGACGCCATTTTGTTATGCACTCTTCATGAAATGCGCCGCAATGCCATCTGTTTAAAAAAAAGATTACTAAGGGAGATAATTATGAGAGTTTTGCGACTTCCTTTTAAATACCTTACTTCACCAAACTTGACTGCATGAACTTCATTGTAGAAATTCTTACCTGCCATTCTCTTATAATAGGCAATTAGGGTTCAGTTTTATTTATTTTTTAATTTAAATTTGATAATTTGCTTAGTGATGGGAATGCTCAGAATAGTTGATTTAAAGCGCCGCTTAGATGGAGCACAAGGCCGAAAGAAAGTATGTAGTTACCCAGTGAGGATCGAACACACTACTCATTTGTAATAGACAAAGTGTATTCACAAGACAAGCTTGCTAACCATTACACCACGTTGGGGTCCCGAATTCCCAGAATAGTGTAAGTCTTACAAGCAGGGGGTAGTTTAAAGTTTACTTTAAATTAAAAATTCTGTTTTACAATCGAATTCGTTGCATTCAGATACGCGCAAATACCCTTAGGAAAGGTAGTATTGTGAGGTACCCCTTAAAAACAAGAAATCTTCATTAATTCATTTGCATACATTTGTATTATGATTACGTGTATTTCCACACAACTACATTCAGTCAATGTACAGGATGTATATGTAGCAGACACGTGGTACACCCAGGGACAGTTGCAGCAGAACCAGAGAACACAAAGGAAGGCAGTTCACAGCTGCCCCCAATAGCAGCATGCTATTGCGGGGTTCGTGCTCTTCAATATCAAGCAATTCTCTCACACACCCGCACTAATTGCAAGATGCAAGTAGATGTCATTTGTTTCTTTATATAACTCGTGTACAAATTATTACAGTTGGCACAGAATCCTAACACGCACAACATGTAAAGACCAACTCATTTTCTCTTACTAATCATTCTTCTAAACTTTACAAAGATGAACTTATTCACGGACTCAGAATTTTTCACCAACCTTCTATCAAAATTATTCCTAACACAACTTACATATGACACTGATAAATCTTCCAGCGACAAAGAACTTTACAACTTACCTCAACTGCTGTGACACATTTTAATCAGACACATTCAATGTCTGTACAAAGTATGTAATTCTTGTTATTTGTTAATACATTTTATATAATTAAAATTAATGCTTTCACCATTTTATTCAATGTTTCATTTACTAATTTCATGAATAATTTCAACCATATAAAATAATTGTTGGAATGCAGGAATTTAGTTAGGAAGTTCTTTGGGAAATGGCCTTGTGCCATGTAAAGTTCAAACTTAAATTTCTATGCATATGAGGCTCCAACAGTATAAACTCACAAATCATTGGATATAAAATACTATTGTCTTTTTTTTAATCATATCACCACAATCAAGGCGGTAACGCCACTGATGCGCAGGGGGCTACGTAAGACTGAAAAGATTGGCAAAGAAAAAGCCGGAAACCACATCCTAAACAGGGAACAAGGGATGAGCTTCTTCACCTGTTCAATAGACGTGGGTGGAGTGTGAACCGGGCGATAGTTTAATCTATCTACTCCAATTGCTTAGTATAAGACAATTTACAAATCGCAGTCTAGCGACAATTTATTTATCGCTTCATTTTCACTAATCAAATTTCGTGCACTTTTTATAGAAAGAGGCTCCGACCAATTCCCTTTATTTTCCTACAAACTTGCAATTTGGTTGGTTAATTTTCTCCATAAAATTGTTACATCACGAGATACAGTTTTCCCGCTTAGTTCAGTTTCTCGTCTCTTAAAAAAGGGGAGGAGAGAGGAGAGGAGAGGAGAGGAGAGGAGAAGGAAGACGATAAAACAATAAAAAAAAAGAATTTAAGACAGAACGGAGCAGGGCGGAAAGGTCAATGGTGATCTAATCGACGAATTTGGTCTTGTCGATAGATACCAAGTCGATCACCCTAGGGGGAGGATGTGAACGTGGGCAAATAATTAGCCATCTACCCAGGTAACTAGCTACCTGGATAGAATGTTAGTGAGAAGGGTCGATCTAGAGTTACTAGATTGTCTTATGGTCCACTGGTTAGGCTATTCGGACCACAAATTCGTTTGTGCCCGGATGGCGTTAGATCGTAGGCCTAGATTGGCTGGACGCTGGAAGTTCAACGTGTCTTTACTGGACAAGCGGGACTTCCGGCAACGGCTAACTAAACTAGTGCAGCGGGAATTAGTATGGACGATTATTGGGAATAGGTGGTGGGAGAGGCTTAAGGATAGCATTAGGTCTTTCACCACTGACTATAGCCGTCGACTCACCCTAACTAAGGCGAGGACAAAGATAGTCTATCTCGGGCGGTGGCAGAAAGTACTTGGCTAGAAAGCGGTACCGGGGTTAAGTAATTAGGCATAGGTTAAACAAGATGTCTAACAAAGCCGTGAGCATGGGCGCAGAATTGCGTAAGGAAGAGATCCGTTCGAGAAGTAAAGACCCGTGAGGGTGTACTCTGAGGTAGACCAGCGGTATGTACAAGGCGTTTCGGCCGCATTTCGAGAGCCGCTTTACCAGGGAGCCTGTTCTCTATGAAAATGAGTTTCGCAGCTATTTGACCGATTTTCTTCGACTAGCTGCGATGGTGAGATCACGGAGGGAGTAGTTCACTTAGCATTGAAGAGGGTCGGCAGTGGCAAGTCTCCAGGACTTGATGGTCTACCCTATGTACTGTACTTGAGGCTGTCGCACATCTTTGTACCGATTTTGACGGTGGTGTTCACCAACTAGTTCCGGCAGGGGTCCGTCCCCGATCGGATTTCCAGGGGTGTGATCACGTTGTTGAAAAAGGTCAAGGGTGTTGGGAGGGACTTAGATGATTACAGACCCATAACTCTGCTAAACACAGAATGAAAGATTTTGTCCAAGATCCTGACGGAGCGCTTGCAGTCAGTTGCCGAGATTCTGTTGGGACTTCAGCACTTGTACTGTGAAGGGCTGAACAATTCAGAGCAACCTGCATCTGATCCGCACGATTCTAGAGGGTGTAAAAGACTACGAACAAGGCATTTGATAAGGTCGACCGTCGGTACCTGGCAGCTGTCCTGCTGGCAGCTGACTTCTGCAAGTGGATTAGCCTGCTGTATCGCTCTCCTCAGTGCTCTGGTACAGGTAAACGGAAGGCGTTCGAGCGCTTTTTCTCGGTCAGTTCGTCAGCGTTGCCCACTGTCGCCCCTACTTTACGCTTTGGCTTTGGAGCCCCTCCTTCGCCAGTTAAAGGACAGCATGTGCAGTCCAGCCCTACGTGGAATCGCTGTCTCTGGTGGGGATCGAGCCAGTGATTGGGTCGTGCATGTGATTAGCTAGGGATAAGATATACAGTGTCGACCAACCTCAACCCTCACTTTTTTCGGCCTTGTGCCACATTTTTTGTATTCATTACAAAAATAAATACTGTGAGTTTTCAGCTGCTACATGAATCCACTCCAGTCCAAGCTTCGCCCAGTTAAATGCGTCAACTCACTCACTGAGATTGCCAAGTTGAAATCTACAAACCTTACATTCATTCACACACACACACACACACACAATATTCCTCAGCAAACTTTCGTTCAGATAGAATATTTTCTTACGAACTCTTAATCATCTAAGACATTAACTTAACAAAATAATTCAATCACACCAGGAACACTTAACAAGAAATAACCTTTTTAATACAATTTTTCAATTGAAACTTTAGAGTCTAAGCGAGACAACTCCTTACATTGTACATTTTTTCACCTTGACTCAAACGTGAACTTTGTAATTCACTAAATATTCATAATTCATCTCACCTTACTTTACCAACCTCTGATTTATTTTTCATTATTTGTGTATCTTTGTTGAATACAATATTAAGTTCGGACAAAAAAAAATTAAGGAGTTAAGACAGGAATTAAAAACCCTTCGGAAACAATTTCGAAAAGCCAGTGAAGAGGAACGTCTGGCACTCGCGGAGCTTCGCGACATCGTGAGGAATAAACTTAAATCCACCAGAAAAGCAGAGTGGCTCAGGAAATGGAGAAAAGAGAGAGCCAGAAAAAGAACCCATTTGGATTTGCTAGAAAGCTACTTGGTGACAAACGAACAGGGCAACTGAAATGTTCTTCAAGCACTGTTAATTCTTTCCTTCAAGATACGTTAAGTGACACTGACAGTGAGAAAGATCTGGGCGGAAACGACTCAGTGATCACACCCGAACTTCCAACGGTAAATTTTGACATGAGAGAACCGAGCTTAAAAGAGATCCAAGATGTCGTACGAGCAGCAAGATCGGCGTCAGCTCCAGGGCCAAGCGGTGTGACGTATGCCGTATACAAGTGCTGTCCAAGACTTCTCAGGAGACTATGGGTTATAATCAAAACAATATGGCGGAGAGGAAAAATAGCCGAACAGTGGAGATTTGCGGAAGGCGTTTGGGTCCCTAAAGAGGAAAATTCAAAAGATATAGAACAATTCCGAAGTGTCTCTTTATTATGTACTGAAGACAAGATATTTTTCAGAATTTTGTCCCGGCGGCTATAGAACTATTTGTTAAAGAACAAATATATTGACACTTCAGTGCAGAAGGGCTGGATTGCTGGAATACCAGGCTGCCTCGAGCGCACGGGAATTGTGACACAACTGCTAAGAGAAGCAAAAATAAAACAAAGGTGACTTGGCCGTTTTGTGGTTGGACATGGCTAATGCTTACGGGTCCATTCCACACAAACTGGTGGAGCTTACTCTTGAAAAATATCACGTTCCAGGTAAAATTACATCGCTTATCCTGGATTACTATGAAAATTTTCAAATAAGGATCTCATCGGGACCAGTGAGATCGGACTGGCATAGACTAGAAAAGGGGATTATCACTGGCTGCACAATATCTGCTTCACTTTTCACCCTTGCATTAAACATGATCGTCAAATCTGCTGAAAAGGAATGCCGTGGTCCTATTACCAAATCTGGAATAAGGCAACCCACAATAAGAGCTTATATGGACTATTTAACAGTTACAGCGGCCTCTGTCACTGGATGTAGGTGGTTAGCACGTGGCTTAGAGAAGCTTATTGCATGGGCCAGAATGAAATTAAAACCGACAAAATCAAGATCAGTCGTCATAAAAAAAGGAAAATTGGTCAATAAATTCCGTTTCCGAATCGCAGACCAAGACATTCCCACTCTGACAGAGAAACCAGTAAAAAGCTTAGGAAAAGTATTCCACCACACGTTAAAAGATACGACCTCCATTAATGAGACAATCAACAACCTAACAATATGGATTTAAAAAGTTGATAAGTCTGGGCTCCCAGGTCGTTTTAAAATATGGCTATACCAACACGCGATTTTACCCAGGATTTTATGGCCATTAACGATTTATAGCGTGCCAATATCGGCGGTCGAGTCCCTAGAAAGGAAGATTAGTAGTTCTATTCGGAAATGGCTTGGCCTACCACGTTCACTAAGCAGCACAGCCCTATACGGGAAGATAAACCCAATACAACTGCCCGTTAGTGGGTTAGTCGAAGAATTTAAGGTCTCTCGCACAAGAGAAGTTCTGATGTACCAAAATTCTAAAGACCCTAAAGTTGCCGACACCGGGATATTAGTACATACTGGCAAGAAATGGGATGCAGGAAGAGAATTACGGTTGGCTGAAGAGAGGTTAAAAATGAAAACAATTATAGGAACTGTTGCAGAAGAGACAATGGGACTAGGCTACATCCAGCGGAAACCTATGGACAAGACAAATAAGAAAGATTACCAAAAACTTCTCCAAAATGAAGTAAGAGCTAGTGTGGAGGAGGATAGAATTACAAAAATGGTGGGATTAAGCCAGCAAGGAGCATGGACCAGATGGGAGAACATAACAAAACGGAAAATTACTTGGTCTGAGATATTATGGAATGAATTCACATATACAAAATTCCAGATCAATGCAGTTTATGATACACTACCAAGCCCTGTGAACCTCCATATTTGGGGAAAAAAGAAACTCCTTTATGCAAGTTATGTTCAGGAAGAGCATCACTCCAACATATACTTAGTAGTTGTCCCAAGGCATTAAGTGATGGGAGATATCGCTGGCGCCATGATAAAGTTTTAAAGAAACTAACCGTAATATTCAACACAGCCATCCGGAGTTCAAAATTTAACCCAAAGAAAGAGAAAATTCAATTTGTAAGGGCGGGCGAAAAAAAAACAAAAAAAAAAACAGTATGTAAGAGACCCACAAGATGTGTACTTTCCTCAGCCTCAGATTGGCAACTCATGGTAGACCTAGGATGCCGACTGAGGTTACCAGAACACATTCTAAGTACTTCCTTACGACCAGATATGGTCTTGTTTTCGAATTTAACAAAACAGATTATTCTGTGGGAACTAACAGTCCCATGGGAAGAAAACATGGAAGTTGCACACCAACACAAAATGAACAAATACCAAGAACTTGTTGATGAGTGTAGAAGACGAGGATGGCAAGCAATATGCTACCCAATCGAAATTGGTGTGACGGGTTTCGCTGGGAAATCTTTAAATTTGGCCTTCAATAAAATGGGAATTACAGGGTTAAAAAAGAGGAAAATGACTGAAACAATTCTAGATACAACTCTGGGGTCATCCAGGTGGATTTGGATATGCCGAGATAATAATACCTGGACGGGACAAAATAACGGTAGTGTCCGATAGACCAAAAACCATGGGGAGGAAATGAAATAACCTAGATTAATGTCACCAAATGCGACGATTTTTTAAAAATCTATTCATTTATCTATTCATATCAATCATTTTTTTTTTAATAATCCCAAATATTTCATTAATATCATTCGCTTTACTTTTGTATTTTGCTCCAGTTTTTATCTATTCATTTATCTTTACAATCCCCGTAGTTTTTTTAATCAGAAATATTCCACTAATACCATTCGTTTTACAAATCTACCATCCGCCCGTGTATGGAATATTGCTGCCATATCTGGTCGGGTGCCCCTGCTGCTCTCCTTGGGCTTCTTGACAAAATACAAAGGAGGATCTGTAACGTGGTTGATACTGACTTGGCAGACCGGCTGCAGCCGCTCTCACACCGGCGTGATGTGGCTTCCCTGTGCCTCTTCTACAAGTACTTTCATGGCTTCTGCTCCGATGAGCTTAGATCACTGGTGCCGCCTAAGCACGAATTTACACGAGATACTAGATTAGCAACTATGTCCCACCCTTTTACAGTTAAACAAATAAGATGTAACCGTAAATTCTACTCCAACAGCTTCTTTTCTCGCGCTTCCCGCCTGTGGAAACTCCCTTCCACAAGTCTGCTTTCCCGACAGTTACAATCTCCAGGTGTTTAAATGTAGGGTCAATAGACACCTCCTATCACCCTAACTCCCAATTATTCTCAGAACACTCTCATCTACCTAACCCTCATTCTCGGTATACTTACCCGCCTATCACCCACCCTCTGACATTTCCTATATTTACCCTAACTCCCAACTATTCTCACAACACTCTCATCTACCCAACCCTCATTCTCGGTATCCTTACCCGCCTATCACCCACCCTCTGTCATTTCCTATATTTAATCAGCCTTTCTCCACTCTACGTAGCCCCCTGCACAGTAGTGGCAGTGACATGCCTTGCTCGGGGTGAAACGCTTATAAAAAAAAAAAAATTTACATATCTACCGTATCGGTACGATTTTCGATTTTTTATAGCATATTCCTTCATCCCTATGGAATGGTATCTTCCACATCGTAATTTATTTTAGTATATTTAATGAGTTTTTTTTTTTTTTCACTATCTAGTCATTTAGCTATTTTAACCATTCATCTTCAGATTCACGAATATCAATTTATTTTAATTTATATATTTCCGGATATTTACTGGAACCATGCACATATTATCATCACTGGACATTCATTTATTTGTAGACGACCTTATTCAAGAAATTTTTCCACTTCTTCTGTGCAAGCAAAACATCTTGCATTCCAATAACGTAGCAAATAGAGATTAGGACACAGGCCGGGGCCTGATCAACCTTGGCTGGGTCAACCTGGGGAGAAGGTATGATGTTTTTAAAGGACCGAAACTGTCAATGAACCAGGGTAACATCACTGATGTGTCCTAACTGCATCTAAATGATGTATTTTTCAAATTCAAAGTTGTTATTATCATAACATGTCGTTTGTTTTGTCAGTTGTTTTCGAAATTTATTGTTTGTTTTATAAAAAGTGTTTAATGAAATATGCGTTAAGCGTAATTCCTCTACTGTATTAATCCACTGTTTCTCCCTTTAGCTATGGGTTAAATAGCAGAACATATTGGGTTCTATAGCCTTGACTGGCAACCAGTCGACCACAGAAAGTAATAGCAACCAACTGCGGGAATATATTCTGCCCAATCTGTCATGTCTCTTTTGAGACATGATCGCCTAAGTGTGTATCACTTAACTGACTGATGAAAAATCCGAGTTTTTTTTATTTTAAAATTGGATTCGAAACATTAGCACTAGTAGTAAAAATACAGCTCCTCATCGACTTAGGACTTTGACTTTACGACAACGGCCAGGAATTGGTATGTCTGACCGTTTGAATTTTAGTTTGCTATGCAACTAAATTTTAATTACTAAAATATTTTCTGTTTTTTTGCAACTATATTTTGTTTTTTGTATGTTTAGCAGAAACAAACAGTTTACATTGTTTGACTTAAAAACCTGGCAAACGTAAACATAAGAAACAAAACAATGTTCAAAGTGATGTGTAGTGGACCTGTAAGTCTGTGGTTCGTCAAGAGTTAATGGTAAAGTGTGTGACTTGATTTGGCCTTGTTTAGTTTAAGTTAGTCCACCATAAGAACATTGTAAATAAGAAGAATCAAGATGGTATGTAAGAATAAGAAGAGTTAGTAAGTACTTAAGTGTAATAAGTACTGTAAGTAGAATGAATGAGAGTAGAAACGATTATATGTAGGAACAAGATGTAGTTGTAGTCGTCGATGTATTTGATTTGACCGCTCAGTTAAATATTCGTTTCATTGTGTCTTCTTTGTGTCTGGCTGTACGAAATGTTCTAGAAGAAGAAGGAAGATGAGGAAGAGGAGGAGATATAGATAAAGTGAGGTTGTTGAGAGGGTAAGCAAATAGAGTTTGCTTGACGTGATCGAGGGAAGTACTAGGTGGGGCCTCTCTGAATATAATAGGCAAAATCATGCATACTTATACCATTTTTTGAAGTCAAAAGATGATTACTTTCAAATGTATTTTCTTCTTCTCTAATTGGTTAATATATACCTCTTTCTTTTAAATTGTTCTTCAGTCGGAAGATATGCGCCGATCCACATGCGAAGAAGCTCAAATAACTCATTTTGTTTTAAATCATTGAAGAGATAACTTTTATCC
This sequence comes from Ascarosepion bandense, assembly GCA_037127315.1. Taxonomy (NCBI): domain Eukaryota; kingdom Metazoa; phylum Mollusca; class Cephalopoda; order Sepiida; family Sepiidae; genus Ascarosepion; species Ascarosepion bandense. The sequence continues at coordinate 2,060,431 of JBBBDQ010001092.1, forward strand.
ACCTTGTAAAATTTTATTAAAAAAAAAACTGATACGACAATTTACTATTCGCATAACATGTGAGTGAAGAAAAAAATTTCAGCGGCAATTTTTAAACGCACGTCATGATATTAAAAGATTTGTGCAAACTAAACTCTAAAAGGATCAGACGGCTAATCGCTGATTGGTCAATTAATAATAGGCACGTGGAAACGTCATAGAAATGTAAATTCAGCCAAAACTTACGATGTGTTTCGGAGCCTACCCAGTTAGTATTTAAGAAAACCCAGCGAGAGACTTCACTGCGGGCAGGAAGCAAAGTCGACATGTAATAAATAAGAATAATCGCCCACTTCGTTCGCGATGCGGCGCGAACTTGAATCCTCAAGTGAGAAATTTACTTTGCAACTCTATTCCACTCACTCACTTCAATTATCTCTCTCTCTTTCACACACACACACACACACACACACACACACACACACACACACACACACACACACACACACACATTTCAATTGACATTCACCACATAATACCAAAGGAAGATTTAAAAGATTAAATAACTTCTGCATCATTCGAACTGTTCCTAAAACAAACCACACCATGTGGTAGATTTACTGTGAAAAACATCAACCTTAATTTTTATAAACATACAAAATTTTCTTCTTTTCATATATGCTTATCACCACTGAAAATTTGTGTATTATTAAATGTTATTGTTTGTTGCCTTACATAATTTTGTTGTATTGCTTTTGTTTCGTCAATGTACAGATTATAAATGTTTGTAGACTGGATTTTGAACCCATACCATCTTTTCCTAAACTATTTAATCTATCTTTTAACTAATCCATGTTAATCTTGTCTGTTGGTTTTAATAACTCTGGCATCCGTTTTAGAGTGTCTCTAGGGAATTTCTTCATTACTGGCTCTCATAACTGTGTGCAATTATTTAAGATTTTGTCAACTATTCCTATTATTGAGTCTTTCTCTTCATACTTCTCTTCGGCCTGGTATTACGGGGGTAGGGAGATGGACATGCCAAATGCCGAACATTCCAGGTGTAGTTTTATTAGAGACAAGGGTGGTTTCACTCTCAGCGTCTTAGTGGATTCTCCCCCACATACTCTGGACAAACCAATTGGTTTCTGAGTGACCACTATCCAAATTCCGTTAGATATACTGATAGCTTGGGGTAACACAATTGTTTGTCAACATCTCTACTTGGCAATACCCCTCAATCCCTTCTCTATTGTCTTTGAATAATTCCAGTATACACAACCTGTGCTCACTTGTCATATATATTATGACGCGTCAGTCCGGCAAGGTTGTTAAAATGTTCGTAGTAGTCCTTGCAAGAATGATTTAATGTGTACGTAGGCAGGAACGTATGTGTGTATGTATGTATGTATGTATGAGCATTTGTTAGGTAGGAGTGTTTTTGAAGCATCCTTCAGTCTTAAAGTGTTCCGTCCGGTAATCTAGTATAAGAAAAGGCAGACGGGTGAACCGTGAGAATAAAGAAGTGAGGGAGAAAGATAGAGATGATAATAATAACGATCGCTTGACGTTTGTCGAGATACGTGTTAATTAGTCTCGTTTTCTTTCCTCTCTGGCGACAGTCGGTTATACTCGGTTTTTTATTTCGTTTGTGGGTCTCGAAAAGGTCATTTGGGAATTCACTCCTGGATATGATTCTGGCCTTTCCATTGGACGACCGACAAACTTCGCGTCGGTTCGTTAAAAGGGTCCATAAAATAAATTTTGTTTCTGATAATTGAAAATTATTTGAATTTTGTTTTTAGATTTTTCCTAGTTTTCTATTGGTCGAAAAACATTTCCATTGAGGTGTGAAATTTCGCGTGTTTTGTGTGTGTTAAGCAAAGGTTTAGTAAATTCGAGTAAATTTGTTTATTTCTAACAAAATCAATGAGTCAGTGCTTAGCATTTGAATTCTTAAATCTAGAAGTTGTTCTATTCACTACATAGGTACCTAAATCGCTGACAAAACAACACAGTACGAAGAAAAAAGGCCCCAAACTTAATGAAAACGAACTTTTCCCATCAAAACATGCTATTTTTAAGAAGAAACATCAAAATATTTTAAAGATATTTTTTAAAATTCTTTAGTCCTTTCTAACGCGTTCAAAATTTTGATAAAAAAATATTGTAGCTAAATCGTTACAAGACTTTACAATGGAAAATGTATTACGTAACTTTCTTTTTCGGTGAAAAACATTAATTTGAAAATTCTTGCAAAAAGTAAATGATTGTCGGATTTTAATGAAACTTTCAGAACTTACTAAAAAATTAATTAAATTATTTTTTAAATTATTATTTTTGAAAATTATTATCTTTGAAAAATCTTGGTAAAAATATTTGTTTTTATACATCTGTTAACCCCCGCTCCACGTAAATTCATGATATTTCAAGAAATTAATTTTTTTAGGCAAAATTGCTTTTATTAGTTAATTGCCGGATTCATTAGGAAATGTAAATCATCTATTTTTTTTTTTTCAATCATTAGGCCCTTTTTCTGAAAATCTTCTCCTGCAATAAAACTATGACATTATTTAATCAGATAAGCTTTTAATTGCTTTAATAAGTAAAGGACATTATAGTCGGAAAAAAACATGGGGGAATGTAAGTCATCTATTATTTTTTTAAACATTTTGCCTTTATTTCCGAAAATCTACTCCCAATAGTAAAACAAAAAATGCAATAAGACTATGACATTATTTAATTTGATAAACTTTTAATTACTTTAATAAATAATTAATATTAAGGGCATTATAGCCTGAATAATTTTTTTCAATTAATAATGAAATTTTAAAAGGATTGTTTTCATATTTTTTTATTATTATAATTTTAAAAGTTTGAAAAATATTTTTTAAAATACTTAGAAGATTTGTTTTCGTTAGTTTATTAACTTATTAAGTGAAGAATATATTGACTAATCGAAAATTGGAAAATTTAATACAAACCGTCGTGGCTTCATATTTTTAAAATGATTTTTTTTAGTTTTTGAATTTTTTTTGTATGGTAATTTCTATGTGTACATTAAAAGTCATGTGTTTCGGGGTTTCTTCACCTTACAGAAAAAAAATCGGACAATTATGTCACTTGTGATCGCCATACACTTACCTTATCTCGCATCTGTCAATCTGTTAACACATTTCAAATATGGTGGAGAGGTTAGAAAGTTGAACTCTGTGTTTAAGATATAGTTTTATTCTGAATTTCATCTTATAAATAACTAATACTTGTGTAAATCAGATTAATTTAACATTAAATTTGTTAATTTTCCAAAAATAATATGTCACAGATGTATATTTTATTTTTGCAAGATTTTTAAAACCGATCAAAACAAATGTGTCGATCGCTCAAAAATGGCCCAAAAATTGAAAGATTAAAAAAAATGAAAAGTTTTAGATTCCAATCAATATAAATTCTGTTTGAAATACACCAGAGTATTTTGCTGACTGAAAAGAGTAAATTTAATCATTTAGCTGTCAATTAAAACTTAATTAAACGTTTCAAGAAAACTTTTATTCTGAAAAATTTAATTAAAAATTTAGTTATCGAAAATGAGTGGAGGCACCTATTTTGTATCCTATACTTTTCAAACAAACCTCGTATTTAATCAAATCGCCTGCTTAAAAATATGAATGAAGGTAATATGTATATTTTAGTACCAATGCAGGCAGGAATATGAGGCCATCATTGGGTCATAGAAAGAGGTTGGTAGTGTATGAATATATGCAAGCCTGTGTGCGTCGCGTATGTTTCATATTTCTGGGTATGTTACGATAGCCGTAGCATCGGAGAATAGATAAAATTAATTAATTGATTCTGAAGTTCGTCCATTTTTAGACATCGGTAACAACATTCCTGTCTACATTCACAATTTAAAAAATAATGATCGATAACACAACTATCCTACACCAAGAAAAACAACAAAAGTAAACTATATACCTCGAGGCAATATTCATTAAAAACTTAAACCGTCAATTAATAGAATCAGTTATGAATACTGTAGTAATATTCTGAAATGTTTATAGAAAGAACAGTTTTTTCATGCTTTAACATGTGCATGACCATGACATTACAACATAAAAAATTCCATTTTGTATAATTTTTACGTTCCAATGAACGCTAAGCAATTTATCAACCGTTATATTTGAAGCGAGAAGAAAATTTACAGTAATTTTTAACAACACAATTTTACGGTTATTTTATTGTTACCACAACTCACACCCCCGAAGGTGACCTTGGAAGGAGATTGAAAGTACTTGGGAACATCGAGAAATAAATATAAACTGATATGTTAACGTTACGGCTCATTTCTTACATCTTTCAATAATACACGAAAGATTATCCGTGAGTATGAACGGATTTTATTAAAAATAAGTAGACACAATGTTTGCAATTTATTTAGTCTGACATATCTAAAAGAAAATTTGCTGTCTAAACACACACACACACACACACACACACACACACACACATATATATATATATATATTATCGAGGCAGCAGATAATTTTCTAAACATACTGTTAAATATAACAGACAATAAATGTCTACTATGTTTAATCATGAGCCGTTCCAAACATCGTGTTTGGGCTTTATTTTCAGGTGAAAATAAAGACAAAAATTGTCCAACATTTGGATATTTTTATTATGCTGTTTCTAAGCTTTCAGCTCACATGAGCCATCTTCAGAGAGGTTACAAGGACGTTAGCATAAAGACATCCACCATCAAAGATGATTTTATCTTGTGTTGACATAAAACAATATTTGTAACCAATATAAATAAAGTATATTCAATAAACAAACAAAACATGTAATAGTAATATACATAGAGTAGGAGGAAAAAGTTGTCTCCTTTTAACTGTTTGTTGACCAAAATCAGTTAAATGAAGAAAGTTTTTTCTTGCGCTGAAAAGGTTTGTTATAATTGTAAGAAAGATTTTCGTGTAAGAACAAATAACATGAAAAATACAATTATTTTGAACGTAATGGTAAATAACACAAATTTTGGTCAAGCAAAGTTCAAAGGTTCTTGGTGAAAATGTTCAGACAGAAGACAAAGTTATGTGTCTGTGTGTGTGTGTTAGGTAAGGTATGAGTAGAGAGAGACTTACGTGTAGTTCTTTAGCCAGCCTGTTGGTCTATTGCTTAACTTGCGAAAAGTAGCCGCTTATAAGAACAGAGAGTAGCTCAACGAGCAAACGCTGGAAAAAATTTGCTTACTTAAAAAAAAAAATATGTGATTGGCTAAAAATTAACCAATCACCATACACATATAAAAGAGCTGCTTCAGAACCGAAAGATTAAAAGCGACTGCAATTGCTAAATTGTCCTATACAAGAACAGTAGTGATTTATTACCCAATCGCAGGCGAGTAAATGACATGGACCGAATGTGGGTAAGAAAAACATAGCAACCGCTATATTCACTATTATAATTAAGAACACACGAGTTTATACTAGTTGGTTTCCTATATAGAGAAGTAGTAAATCTATGTGCGCTAGAATCAATAAATACATCAAGGAATGGAATTTTATTATTAATATTAAGTTCTAAAGTAAATTGGAGGACGGAATGACTTTCAAATTTGTTTTTAAGTTGTGTAATTTGATTAATATCCTTAGCTAAAATGAAAATGTCATCTTGTATCTTACATATATAGGGGATTTATTATTGTCGTTAATTATTTTATTTTTTAAATGTGTCATATAATAATTAGAAATGAGGGTAACTAAAGGAGATCCCATCGCAATATCATCTATTTGAGTATAAATATTACCTAGGGGTTCATGAAAGTGTACTTGAGTGGTGCATGCTAACAATAATTTTTGTAAAATAGTGGGTTTAATATTGGTTGGTGGGAGAGTAGCATGATTGCATACATCACGGATAATGATATCAATCGTTTCATGGACAGGAACATTAGTAAATAAGTTTTGGACATCCAAAGATGCAATTATTTGGTTGTTGGGTTTTACGGAATGGAGAATTTGTATAAATTCATTCGTGGAGTTAATACCATATTTACTTGGAAGGCAGGAAGTAATTAGTTTGTTAAGTGTTTTTGAAAGGTTATATATTAGTGTGGATATTTGTGAAATGATAGGCCGGAGGGTGTGATTTTATGGATTTTTACATTTCCATAAAGGTAGCCAGGCTGATAGCCCGTTGAAATTTTATTCGTCCGTTCGTTTCTTTGTTTTTTCTTTCTCTCCTTTTCTCGCTAAGGCCGTTGGGAAATTGAAATGTCTTTACTGTACCACGTGTTGCATATCTCGCCTCTGATTGATTGGCTCCCTTTGACAGAATTTGAAGGAGCGGGAACCCTCAGTTTTTTTATTTTCGTCGACTTGAGCAGTCCTGAAAATTTTAGCTCCGTCAGACCAAAGACGTAAAAAGAAGTCTGAATTTACTTGCGGGTTTGAGAAGCTCGCTGAAGAAGAAAATAGGTATCCCTTTTGACAAACAGAGGAGAAACAACAGATTGGACGATACTTCTTCCAGAGGAAGAAAGAGAGTTTATTTCTCTAAACAGGATCGTTTCCCCGGTTAGCCATTAACCCACGTGGCGGAAGAAAAAATAAGATTGGACGATACTTCTTCCAGAGGAAGAAAGAAATTTTATTTAAAAAAAAAAAAAAAAAAAAAAAAAAAGGGACAGTTTCCCAGATCGGCCCACAACCCACAAGGGTTAAAGAAGATACTTAAGAAAAAGAGACCTTTTTCCAGGCTTAAAACAAAAAAAAAAAAAAAAAAAAAAAAGAACTTCGAACATCGGACATAAAAAATTAGGGAAAACAGAGTCGCTATTACGTTAACTAGAGGGAGACTACTCTCCTCCTCTAAGTTCTCTCCCTTCAAAGAAAAGAAAGAACAGAAGCTTCAGATTGACAAGGTAACTGTGAAGGACTTTTGACTTTTTGTTGTGGTACCAAGGCTATAAACTAGCCTTTGCTAACAGACCTGTTTTGCAGTCAGCTCACAGTTCTTCTCTGAGTTCAATAAAGTAGTAAATTTGAATCTTTGTGTTATATTGATTTTTTTTTCTTTCCCATTTGTTCACAGCAGGATTTTTTTACGACATAAAAATTTCTGCAAGTCACCTAAAATCTTTTGAAGTTTATCGGATCCTATTTCAGCATTGTTTGCAGTAATAAGTTAATTAATATGTTTTTTTTAAGTTGGGAGGTGGTATTATTAGTTAGTTTTTTGAAATTTATTGTGATCGTCCAGAATGGCCTGTACTTTGAAGTGATAGTCATGTTTGTTTAAAATAACAAATGTATTGGTTTTATTGGCACGTCGGATAAGAATATTTTTGTTGTCTTTTAGATGTGTGGCTGCTTTTATTAGAGGTGTGTTGATAATATCATTAGGATTTTTATGGTAACGGTATTTGATTGATTCAGTTTTGAGTAATTCTTTTAAGCCTACCTGCGTAGTAATAAGTCTTGTTCGAGTTAAAGTATTTGTTGGTATAAAGCTTCAATTTGTATTTGCTTAAACATTGAATTAGGTTTCTGTGCGACATGAAAATTTGTTACGAGATTAAGGAATTCTATTTAATCTGGACTGGAGTGAGTTGGTAATCCGATAGGTTAATGTTGTCATTGATGTTTGGTAAAAGTATTTTTCCTTTATGTAATTTGTTTAGCATTTTTTGAATGACTTGTTTATGGGATTCATGTTCCTTTTTGTGCTATATTGTATAATAAATCCAATATTTCCTTGAATTTTTCAGTTGTGGTAGAAGATTGTAAGATTTCTTTAATACGTACACTTTCAGTGTTGATTAGTTGTAATTCCTGTTTGGCTGTGTTTATTTGTCGATTAATAAGGTTCTATTGAAATTTCTTGGGATTGGGATCATTTAATGCTACAGCATCATGTAACTTAAATTTGAGTCTTTTTTGTTTTTAGCATATAAGGAATCTTCAGCGACTTTTCTGCCGACGTTATAAATGGAATTTTTTTTATTGCTTGTTCATCTTACGTGTCACCGTTGTTTATCTGATATCATAAAAGTATTTTTGTTGTGAATTACATCTGGTTTATGTCACTATATCTGTAGAAATTTGATTTTCTCATCAATACTGTTTTTATTAGACGATTCTTCACAGAATCTTGAAAATTTGTAACATATTTGATAAGAACAAGGAGCTTCACAACTATTTCTTCTAGGGCATTTGATAGTTAAGCGAAGAGTTAAAAAAAAACTGGTCACTTATTTTTTATGTTAATCAAAGTAAACACCGATAAGAGCAGATTTCTATTGATGCTGAGTTAGTATGTATTGCTTTCTTCCAAAGTTTGTTTTTTAGTTTTTTTTATGTTTTTACTATTGTGAATGACGCTTTGGGAGGATTTTCCACGTTTGTTTTAACTTTTGCGTTCCTGAAGTTTGAGAAGTCAACCATCTTGATAATCGATTGCTGTTAGCGTTCTGACAATGAATTTGTCTTCGTCGGGAAGGCGGTTCCTATGGGGCATTTGCATCCAAGTTTAATTCTAGTTTATTTCGCTGGGAAAGTTAAAGGTAGTTTAATAATGAACTTTATAAATTTATATTTTTAGTTTACTCATTTCTAGTGTTGCACATTTGTTTTATAAAATAAAAATATATATAGTCTTTGTAATTTCTGAATAGTTTTTTGTGATCAAATATTTTGATGTAGTGGGGTGGGGGCAAAATTAAGTGGCATTTGTTTTGTTACAGAGCTCTTTAAGGAATATAGAGAGATTACTGGCGAAATACATAACTGATATCTGGGGCAAAAGTGCTGACAGAATTATTGATGATAGATATGGTGAAAGTTAAAAAAAAGAAATCACAGCGAATGATTGTATTTAATTTATTTAGTTTACGAAGGAGGAGGGAAAAACCTACCTAAAAGTGTCGTCCCAAACTTAAAGTAGACATGCTTAATGAGCATGTCTAGCTTTTTTGGGGAAGTTCATTCAGCAATATTAAAGACACTTCAGACAGTATCTAAAGTAGAAAAAAGTTCAAGAGTCATCTAAAAGGAATAGGACAAATAAATATGAATGAAAATGTTTAGTTACTACAAGACATTTTCGTTAAATTTTCTAAAATTGCAACTGATATGGTCTACCGGGGTAAAATGGGTAATCAAAGTATTAGGTATGAGATGTGCCACTGTTCTTTTTTTTTTTTAATTGTGATAAATGCTTGTATCATGCTACCCAGATTCCTAACCTGTATAAATTTGCTGACAAAGCTAACTATTGCCACTTTTATTTTCAGGTTGTTGGTCATAAGATCAGTATTTTCATTGGCGGTTTTTGTTTATTAATGAATCTACAAGAAGACTTTGTGCTGTCTCCGAATTTTAGACCGTAAATGATGAAAAAGTGTCTGGAAAAGTAACATTGGGTCGCATTCTGATTTTCTGTAGTGTATTAAATTCTGTGATAACCATTTTCTGAAAAGTATCAATCTTTTGTAGTCGGGGTAAAATGAGTCATCCGACATGCATATTTGAAAAGTGCAATTAGTAAAAAAAAAAAAACTCGGGTTGGCATGATGTTAAAAGGTCCCAAACTTAAAAACAAAATTTTATCGTCAAAATGTTATTTACTATTAAGAAGAAAGCCTAAACTCTTTTTTAATTATGTTATTATTTTTTTAAAATCCTTTCTAACACGTTCGAAATGTTGTTTAAAGTTTAAACAACATTTTTTCGTCAGCGAGTGACCAAATTGTTATAAGAGTTTCAAAATTGACTGTTTCATCGGTGAAAAAGAATATTTGGAAATTCTTGCAAAAATCAAATAATGGTCGGATTTTAATGAAACTTTCAGGGCTTATTCGCACACAAGTGTTTAGTAAGAGCATATGATTTCCAAGTTATTAATTAGGCATATGTAATGTAAAGGATAATAGATAGTAACCCCTTTTACCCCGGGATCTTTTCCAACCTCGTACAAAAAGTAAGGTTCAAATAAAGCTATTTTCAATGGTTATGCGTTCATATAGGTACGAAGTAACTGTGATGCCTTAACGAGGAGACTTATGGTACAAATATGTTTTTTTTTTTTTTTTATTAAGTTCTCTAGAAAAAATAATATCAGGATTTGAATTTCAAAATAGGCGTTACTTTACCCATTTTACCCCGGTAGACCCTACAGCCTTTGGGTGGCAGCCCTGTGACAACACCGAAGAGCTTATAGAATACCTATCATATATAATCCAACATTTAACTGAAACACAAAAAGTAGAATTTCATACCCACAAAATCGGATCAGAATGACTGAAAACATTAAAAAAAAAACCCAGCCCCAGGCAAAATTCACAATTCAGTGTGAAATTTAATTTTGACGAACAGGAAAAGGATTGACTATATACTGAAAGAAAATGACAAAGTCAAATTTCGCGATCCGATGTTAAATTAATTTTCTAACCAATGAAAGGAAGCGATTTGCAAAACTGAAAGAAGAGTTAACAAGCCTATGCTAAAAAGTCTTTAGCTATAAAAACAGAAAGAAAATCGAATCAAAGAGTCCGATAGGAGCAGGGATCTGATAAGGACCTCGTCACAATGTAAGGAAGAGATTTCAAGAGGCCGAAACTGACATGTCTCGTCGAGATACATTCGTTCTTCCTATTTTCCTTTCCTCGTCTTCACTCACACGCCTTCAACGAAACAACATGACATCTTCAACTGACTCCTAAAAATGAACTCCGATAAGTACAATTTCCTTTATTGCTTTACCTTCCTTTTCACTTTCTCGCAGGCCATAAAAAAGAAAGAAACATAAACTACATTACTATTCTGTTAATCTTTGCATACACACAGTACGTCCTGCTACTTACAACTACGAACTCAGATTTCATTTAACTTCGTACTACATTTTCTGAACATTTATAGTGAGTAATTTCATTTCTTACAGATTTTATGTTATTTTGTTTTGTTAATAAAATTCACATATTTTACAAGCAAAATACTTTTATTTTTCCAACCTTTTGATATTTTAAATTGTGGGGACTTCGGTTATGTTTGGCACAAGGCCAATTTGATAACCATAACCGAGGCCCGTACAAGCTTCAGATTAAATCTCAAATCAATCTAGAGAAGCAATTGCAGTTCGTTTGATTACGAACTAATGATTAAATGATTGTACTGGTTTTTAATGGAAAAAAGCAAAACCTTGAATCTCATTTTAGGCGAACAAATCAGGTACGGTACGCATTCGATCAATGACCTAAGTTTTTTGCTGAGCTTTCCTTAATGCTTATCTTAGCATTTTAGAAACCGCAACTGTTAACTGAGCGTATCAGGACAGTTTTTTTTTAAATTAAAAAGTATCTTGAATGCTACGTGGCTAGAGAGAGCGTTCGCCTCGAATTCTTCTTGCTAACAAGATCGTTCGGCAATAGTCACCTTCTGAGCATGGATAGCGCATAGGTTAGTTTCAATCAACCAACCAACCAACCAAGATTTACTGACTTCTTGTAAAGCACCAATAGCGGCACTATGAAACCGAAGATCGGACTTATAATTTCGTGGGCGATTTCTTTAACCAAGTGTTGGTAGGGTCTTTTCCTAATCAACAATTAAGTAGACTTCTGGTAACGTCTGATTTCTCTTAGAGCAACTGTAACTGACCGATAACGATGTGGCTTCTTAAGTCCGACAGAAAAGAAAAGGTGTAGGGGTTCTTTAATTGCGAGCGTTTTTCTAGGAGCCTTTCCGCCATTTGAAGCAATTTGCGTAGTACGAGTCATGGTTCAATTGAATAAAATAAATGAAGAACTAAAATAGACGGTAGTATAGAAAAAGTAAAGTTATTTCTCGATTTCCGAGTATGAGGCGCGAAGTTGGAACCAGAAGCGAAACCAAGGCTGATAAACTGGCAAGAAGAAAAAATCTTTTTTCATCTTTGTACTAAAACTTTATATACAATGATAATACCAGAGTCTCTCCTTTTATAGTTAAAAACAAATAATAATAGTTAAAAATCAATTTGTTTTAAATGAATGCTTAAAAAAATGTTCTCATGAGAGTGCAGTAGTAGGGTGGAGAAGGGGGAAGCGAAACATGACGTCACTCCTAAGAGCCAATCAAAATCTATGTAGGAGATTACACGCGGGAAGTATCAAATTAAATTTTAGGTGTAGCAGCCATTGTAATAGCTCGGAAAGGATTTGTTCTAACTCGTGGTATTCGCGTGAAGATATTGTGTCAAGAAAAGTAGAATGGCTAAGGTAAAAGTAAGACGCTTTTAATTATCAATATAGTACGAAGTTTATGTATATCAGTATTTATTTTGTGATACTTAAAAAAAAAAAAAAAAAAAAAGTGACAAGAAGACTGACTAAAATTTCCGAGTTTAGAGTTTGAAATTTCGACAACTTGTTTTTATTTTCATGGCTGAAGTAAAGCTTTTTGTTTGGACTGTAATTAGTTATTCTCTTGACTTTTCAACAGTTGATTACGGTTTTATAGGTTCTTCAGGATATTTTGCTGTCAACTTTGATTAAGGAAAACAAAAATAATAATAATCCCTAAACTGAAAGTTTTGAAAAAGTTAAAAGTATCTCCTTGTTTTCCTCCTCGATAAGGAAAATATTTCTAGTTTCAAATAAAAACAAAACTTAAAATGTAAGCTTAAAAATTCAGACAGGAGGTGAATGTTTATTTTAGGCTAAAATAAACTTTCTATCAGAAGTAACGAAAAATAACGGTCCGTACAAGTTCCTGTTGCAACACGATACTTTTAGTTTTCTAAAAACTTTTCTTTGTATGAATCTTACCCCCCCCCCCCCCCATCTTATTTTTTAATATGTTGTTGCTAGTTTGTAAGTAAAAACTGTACTTGAATGTATTGTAATCACTCAAACAAAAGTAAAAAAAAAAAAAAATTACTTAAAAATTAATTTAAAAATATTGAAGTTATGTAAATAATTCAAAGTACTAATCGAGTCCTGACTGGCTTAAATTTTTAATTTTAAATTATCTAAAAGGCTTTCAATTGGATACTGTTTCAATTAAAGTATGATTAACTCAGGTAGGACTTGGTTCGATTTTTGACGATCCCTGAAGTCCTGCCCCCCTCCTCTATTGTGATATGAAAATTATTTTCAAAGCTTTCATATTGGATTGCTAAGCACTATATCACGAATACTTATTTTTTACCTTTTGATGGAAAGAGTCTCCAATTTTTATTGAGTGAAACCAAAACAAATGCTCGTACCATGTGAATTAAAAATAAAATGTATAAAACTTCTTATCTAGAGTGGTTTTCATCTCAATGAAAACTTCTGGTTGCACTGCATCTCTAACTTGTAACTATGGAAATTTAGTGACGTTAAAATAGTCACTTTTTTTTTTTTTTAAACTAATAAGGTTTTTTTTTATATCAGATTCTCATCAAAGGTGAATCTCTAGAAATGTCAGTTAAATGTATGTCTTTCTTTCACTTTTTTCTCTTTTTCAAGAGAAAAAGCAGCATAAAGGCTGACATGTAGTCACTTAGTCTTGTCGGCATTTGTTTTGTTTTCCTACTACATGATTTGGCATGCTTTAAAAATTAACTCTGAATTTTGTTACACGCCTTGTAATTTAATTAAAAGGTGGGTATTTTTTAAACAAAACGTAAAGAATTTTTTTTTTTTTTTTTTACACATTAGTACTAGTTCGAATTCCAGCTGAATTCATTGCATTCACTTACGCGCAAATACCCTTGGGAAAGATAATCCATCTATTCCTTCCAGTTATGGGTTAAGTAACAGGACAGATTGGGTTCTATAGCCTTGGTCAACAACCCGTCTACCGCAGAAAGCAATGGCAACCTACTGCGGGAGAATTTTCTGCCAAGTCAGTCATGTCTCTTTCGAGACATGATCGCCCAAGCGTGTATCACGTATGGCACTTAGCTGACTGACTAAATTTGAAACCCTTATTTCTGTTTTAACAGTAGTACACAGTTTAATTGGACGGAGAGTTAGTTTTAGTTTTTGTTCTACAGTTGAATGATGGGATAAACCAACAGAACTTGGGTTCTAGAAATTTGGAGTTTTATTTTTATTTATCCCAATTATAAATCTATTGTTAGTGCATATGGACGAATGCTTTTTTTGGTTAAGAATACAAGTGGATCAAGGCTGGAACTATAGTTATTCACTTGAAGACCTCACTCACTTTCTCTGGTACCTTGCTATACTTGTAGACTTTCTACAAATCTCCTACAACCCCCCCCCCCCGCAGTCTGAACCAGTTGAAGTGGTTCATGTTAACTGCTACCTTGATCATTAAAAGGCACTAATTCCAAAGTTGCATTCATCTTTTTTCTCTTTCTTACAGAATAAGAGAATTACATTGCAGTCTCTGCAACCAAGTGCCACTGTTGGGTCTAATGAATTAGTGGGGAAGACAAGTTTGATTAACACTGTCAAGGTAATGTCCTTTACTCATCTCTATATGTTTGCTTTGTAACTTTTAACCAAACTTTTACTAATGTTATTACTCTTATTTTAATGTTTTTGGTTTTATTTCAGGGCTCAAAAAAAACTGGAAAAGCCGCCACTAAACAACCAAAAAATGGTTCTCAAAAGTCAATAAACCACTTCTATGATAGTAAATCTGACAAGACCCGAGTTTCAGACAAAAGCCAGCTAGACAAAGAAAATAGGACACACGACACTGAAAAAGAGGCTTATGATCTCATGTGCTCAGGTATGCTGAAATTGTCAAATATTGTGAATCTGAACAGATCTAATGTAATAGCTACATCAGTTTGCCAAAATAGCCTTAGTGATAAGTTTGCCTCCTCCTATTCTGAGCTGAAAATAGAATCTTAAGATTGTAAATGACTTCCCATTTTAAATATTGAAAGTGGATACCCCACCCCTACTTTCTAGACTGGCAGAAAGTTTACCAGTCAAGGTAAATGTGCAGTATTTTCTTACATTGCAACTTTGGCTAAATGCAAAAGTATAGGAACTGAGAATAAAAACTGCCAATGAGCAGTTTCTCTTGGACTGGGCTGACAGCTTTCCTCAGCACAAATCTTTAATCTTTGTGTCCTTTTGGTGTGGTTACAAAGAACTGGATTCTAAAGTGGGCTCTCCCTGAAAGCATGTGAGACATAGCTTTCAGTATGCATAGAATATCAAACTGAAAATGTTCAGTAATTTCAATCCTTGCAATAAATGATTTCTGGTGAAATAAGCAGTTCATCTGGACAACTCTTGTTAATTTTGAGCAAACCTCATCCAGGTGTCATTGAGGTAATTCAACCTTTACCACTTGGTTGAATGTAGACAAGTTTGACTATATCTGGACAGCTTTGATTTAACCCCAAGCCATCAAATCTTTATTACATACAACAGGCATATACATGAAAGTTTGACTTGACAGTAATCAAAGTATTCCACTCTTTTTCATACCCCACTTTAAAAATTGTTTAACTCCTGTCTTAACATATTGGGTTGACTTAACAATTGATCAGTACACCTGGATTGCCAATATTATGTTGATGGGCACCAAATACAGGCCATCTTGGATAGTCCTCATGGCAATGGTCTGTCTTTTGTCGAGTACAGCTTGCAATCATTTAAAAAAAAAAAAAAAAACTTAATAACTGAAAACCCTTTTAACTTGTATAGCAACTTCACCATACACTTGGTAAAACATTGGGATACACTTATTTAATTTTAGCTAGCAGTTTCAATAGTCATAAACATTACTACCTTGTTTACAATTAATAATGGAAGCCATTGATTTTAGTGTTGATCTTCAATGTTTACCAAATCTTATTCCATTATGGTGATCTATTTCACCTGCACAATTTAAATAGGTTGCTATTGCCCCCCTCCAAAAAAACAAAAAACAAAAGCTTCTAAGGGTTGTCCAGAAATTCTCTATCTTCATTCATACTTAAATTCCAATCTGACACTTGTAAATATTTTCTACTACACTTGAGTTCTGCACCTGATTGTGGCTACATTCACTAATTTGATGGTCATTCAGAGAAAAAGGTGCAATACAGTGTGACCTTCCTTGAATATTTTCTACAAAATCCAGTGATCTGCAGTTGAAATATAATAAATTTTTATACAATTAATGGAAAAGTTTGCACTTTTAGCATCAAAGAATCTGTACTTGAAAAATTCTAAGATATTTGAAGTTTGAAACATGAAAACATGTAAACTTTTAGAGAAAAATTTACTTTATTCATAGAATTTAAGTTTGACTTGAAAGTGATTTTTGTCAACCCTAAAATCCCTAGCTGCCACAAGCTTAGTTCAACTTATGCTGTTTACTAATTAATGGTCATAGACCAGTCTGAATCTTCAAAAATTTTAAAACATTCTAGTTTAAATTAGATTCTTATTGTCCAAGACAAGTTTTTCCTATACAAACTCATCTTTATCCAATAATGCTTACTGAATAAATAGCTAGGTTTTTGTTTTTCTTCCAACTGTTGCTAAAGTTCACCAATATGAGTGTCAAGAGCTACGCAAGGTTGTTACTGAATGAGATGAAGAGGTGAGGATAGAAGACTATGAAGGAAATTAAACAGTTAAGATTATAGTTAAAGGTAATGTCCCTATGAGAATATGCAGTCTGGCATGTCCTAGCTGTAAAATGGACCTCTATTATGGTGGAATTTAATATTGCAGCTAACCTGTTCCCCTACAACAAACTATTGTTTCAGCTAGTCCAACTGTGTGTGTATAATTTGTAATACATTTATACAGGCAATTTTATCTCACATTACCCATCAAAATTAATAGGAAAGACTTTCATCCAACATGATAGCTAATTCTACAGCATGTAATTATAGTGTTTTGATAGCTTTTATTTTTTATTTTTTTTCATTATAATATGGTTAAAAAATTAAAAACTGATCACTCCTTGCCTGTCTCTCAAGAGTTAAAAAAATGTAATCTTAATTTGAATAAGACTTTTATGTGACTTTTAGGAAAGGTTTCTGAAAATTACTGGAAAGAATTTGCTGAACAGCGAAGGGAAGCTCTAGTTGAAGTAATGGAAGAGAACAAGAAGGTAAGTGGGGTCTCCTCCATTTTAAGAACCTATCCTATTTTAATAACAGGTAAATTTGTAGAATTGAAATTTACTCCAGATTTCCTTGTTTCAAGGGAGCTAACTCTCGGTTAACTAAATTTTAACATTCGGTTGACTAATTCTCTGCACATTGGCTGTAATTTTTCATGTCATCTGTTTTTCTAGTCTAATAGTTATGTACAATGTAATTTTACTTGGAGGATGGTAGATCTTCAAGGTTAAAGATGCAATTTAGTTTCAGTAAATGTCATTGAAAATTCATGTATTTAATTTGAAATTTTCATTTTTAAATTTCAGCTTCATGAAGAAAACTTCCAATTAAAGAAAGAAAAGGAAAAGGTTTGTTAAAATTCAGTTTTTGTCTATAAAAGATTGAGGGGAAAATTTGATAGGTCAAAGGTAAACTTTTCTTAAGATTAAGTACTTCACATATGCTATTAGCAGTTCTAACGTGCACTTAGGCAGTAACCTAATGAGCAATTTTCCACTCCTTACTGTTAACTTGGAATTATATCTGTGATTTTTTTTTTCCTTAATTTGTTAAAAAAAATTTAAAGTTTGTTGATTTGTATGTAGTGTTTCAAGAGAAATTAACTAAATATTTTGATTTTTAATTGCTTTTAAATTGATAGCATTTGAAATCTCAACTTGTTTAACAGATTGTATTAGCTGTATAAAAACTAACAAATTAGATGCAATCACCAGCTTTATAACATTTATTTACTGCATTATTTTTCTTTCTCTTCAGCTATTAGCAGAAAATGAGGAACTGAAAGAAGAAAATGAAAGACTAGCTGTTTATGTATCTAAAGCTGATGAGCTCACAAAATTCCTTGAGGTGAAATTACTTTTTGAACAACTTAATCATGACAAAATTCTACTAAAATGTTTATTTTTCACTTGAGAGAGAAAAGACTAAATTTTTCAAGTCCAGAACATGTCAACTTGTACCTTAAGTTACTAGGAGGATTAAATCTGGAATACTTTGTGTCCAAAAAAATAAAAAAAATTGGCGTCCATTGAGTAGTTGTAAACTCTTGTGATGTAATCTTATGACCCAGTCTGTCATGGCCAATGTCAGTCTGATTCCTGGGGCCATGGAAAAAGTTGTCAAAAGCTTCTTTTGAGATGTTTTGTTTCCTTGTAGAATATGAAAACCACTTCACTGCTTCAATAAGCAGGGATAAGAAAAACAATTTAGTTTTTTATTCTTCCTTCCTGCTTTGTTTTTTATTAACAGTTGGATAAAATATTTTTATATTCTCTGGAGGAAAAAAAAAAATTGTATGTATTTAATTTTTTACAAGATCTTTGTTCTTGAAACATCCTCACCTCCATACATTAATAAAGTCTAATTTTTTTTCTTTCAGAGCATCGCAGAAGATTCCAGCTAACACATTTGTATCTGAATCTCTGCTTGACATGGCAGCTTAATTTCTAAAACTAGTTCATTCATTGTTTCTGACTTGTCATTGTAAATAGCCACTGTTTTAAGAGAAAATAAAATGTAAATATTTTTACACAAGGTTTTTTATTTTATATATATATATATGTGTGTGTGTGTGTGTACTCATCCTAACAACTTTTCTGATTTGTAAAGGAAGAGCATGCTAAAAATATTCCATTTATTACAAACTGAATGAATTTAAGTCTTGTCAAAACTAAACCTGTATAAAGTTGCTGCAAATGTGGATTTGTTAGATAGGGCTATGCAAAAGTCATACAAAAAAAAGTTAAAAGATGCTTGTATGCACAATTATAAAGGAAGTTCATAATTGAAAAACTTCTGGCAGCCTCCTTGTAGATAACCCGTATGTGTGAATATATATATATATATATATATATATATATATTAAAAAAACCTGGGACTAAAATGTGTCATTATCCTTTCCTTTCAGTTTGTCTATCACAGATCCAATAATGCCCATAATGGGGAAATGTTATTGGGAGAATAAGACTTTCTTCCGTAGCTTTCTTCACATAAATTTATGAATCTTTCACCTCACAGTTAAATAGCAGAGCAGTCTGAGCTCTCTAGTCTTGGATGGTAGCAAATTCGCTTTCTCAGCCAAGAAGTCATGGCAATTTGGGGCCTTTTTAAAAAATGGGGGGAAACTATAAAGCATAATTTACATTCTGAAGGATTGTGGTATTTAAGAAAATTAGTTAATCTTTCTAGTCACTAATTTTAGTCTTCAAATTTATAAAAAAAAAAAAAAAAAAAAAAAGTTAATATCCTGAATGAAGCTATATGTAAATTTCATAATATCCTGTTTGACATCTTGGCACCTGTGACTTTTTTGTATTGGTCAAGTGCATTCTGTACTACATCAATGTTGCTGTGTAATGACACAAATTACATTATCAGTGTACATGGAAGCCCTAGCTTGTACTCCATCAGGGACAGCAATTCCACCTAGGACTGGACTGTATGCTCTGTCTCTTAGCAAAGGGGCTCCATTTCCAAAGCATAAAGTAGCAGCAACAGCAGACAATTCTGACAAAGACTGCAAAAGTGCTCAAATGCCTTCTGTTCACCTGTACCACAACACTGAGGGAGTGATTACAGGATGCTGGTCTACCTGCAGAAGTTGAGTTGGAATCCAGCAGCAGCCAGATACTGGTGGTTGACTTTATCAAATGCGTCAGACTGATCAGTGTGACTTGCTTGTCTTTTACATCCTCTAGGATTATGCGGGTTGCTCTGACTTTTTCAACCCTTCACAGCACAAGTTTGCTTTTTGATAGACACCTTGTTTAACCTATGCATAACTGGTCCTTGTAGTGCTCACTAGCCAAATGCTCGAAAGTCTGTCCAGCTATGCCCTATCTCTAGGGAATCTTTCCCAGACCTCTCCCCCAGGGACAAATTATCATGGATTATCTTTACCATGTTAGCCTTATCTAGGTTGAGTCATTAGCTATATTTGGTGGTGAAAGACTTGATGCCATCCTTAAGCCTCTCCAACCACCTATTCCCAATAACTGCCTTTACTAATTCTTGTTGCCTTAATTTAATAAGCAGTTGCTGGAAGTTCCTCCTATCCATCAACAGATTGAACTTTCAGTGTTCAATTATTGCAATCTCACATTATCCAGACACAGACAAATCTGTGGTTCAGATAACCTAACTTGTGGAATAATCTAGTAAATGTAGAGCAACTTCTTACTTATCCAGATAGCTGGTTACCTGGGTAGACTGCTACTCAAGATCCCATGTCCACATCTTCCCAAATTGGATGATTGACCCAGTATCTATTGAAACCACATAACCAATCTGATCAATCAAGCTACGATTGCCCAACCTCCCGATAGCTATCTGACAGAAACAAGGCCCACCTTTGCACCCAGGGTACATTTAACCAGCAAGGTAACACCTTTGATCTGTTGGTCCTCATATGCTGAATAGACAGTCACTAGACAGCACACTAGCATCAACTTCACAAAGTGTCTCCTCAATCATAGCCACGTCCACACCAAGAGACAAGAGGTCATGAAACAGGTAGGCAGCCTTACCCTGATCATTCAAGCCCTTTGCTTTCAAACAAACCAACTTGATAGACATTTCTCAGAGTACTGGACGGAAATCTCCGGCAAACAGATTGTTCTGAACTACCAATGCCTAGTTCAGATGTAATCTGTCCATCAGTGATAATCCTGCCAATGTCTGTGGAAAAGTTAGCTTGAAGGATGGAGCGAAGCTGGGGCCCTCACAGAACAGTGTTGTGACACTTAAATATTGGGAGACTATTTGTGCCATCCAGATCTTCAAAAAAGAATCTTTTGCTGAGCTAATAAATTGTCAGGCTTTTGTTTCCATCAACCTTACAACTATAATTACACAAGGAGTATCCTAGAGTCATCTGTCAATAATCCATCGATGGATGTAAGTTTGAATAAAGGTCTTAATAGGGTCTTTCTCTGGGGAGGAAAAGTAATTCTCAAACATCTATTAATTCTGCAAATGTCCTTCCTCTTTGAGAAAATTTTTTTTTCTGTAGTTGTGCTTGAGGGAGGAGAGAGATAGTGGGGAGTCTTCTTGCCTTACAATTTTTTTTTGTTCTGGTGAAGCAGAGATAGATTGAGACTTGGTTTGACCCATGACTTGTTCTACTCTGCTACATGATTAGAAGGAGGTTACCTACTCCCTCCAACTTATAGTTGTCCATCATCTTCCTTTTTTTTTTTTTTTTTCAAAGTGGATGAGAGCACCTCATTTACCTCCATACCAGCATTCGGTAACTGTTGATTTTCCTGCTGCTGCTATTTTATTATAATTTTTTATTTTGTTTTTGTAACCACTGCCCTTTTTCCCACTGCTGCTGATGGTGGCCCTGCTCCTGCTGCTGTACAATTTGATCTTGTTGCCTCTGTTGTTCTGGCTTCAGTCACTCCCGGTGTTGTTGTGGAAGTCCTGCTGGGAAGGAGGAGTTGCTGCCTTTTCTCTTTTCACGGCCTCCTTCTAATCATGAAAGCCACCAGGGGTCTTGTCAGACTTATCCACTCTTTCTGCTGGCTGAACCTGTGGTATTAGAGTATGCCTTGGACATATGCCTCACATCTCCACACGTCTAGCGATGAGGTCAACAGCCCTCCACAACAACTAATATTCTATTGTCACAACAAATCAGCCCGTCAGAATTTATCTAAAAATCTTTGGGTCCAACATTTTGGCTTTTCAATGATTCTTTTATTGTCTCCCTGCTGACCCCAATTAATTTCTGAATTTTTTATGTCGGTGATTAATGGAGATTCTCTGGTATTAAGAATTCATCTCCATTGACATTCTTGTACATTTCTTTAAGCTGAGCATATTAGTAGCTTGCTTTTTCTTTCTCTCTCTCTCTTCTCTTTTTTTTGTTGTGTGTGTTTTGTTTGTTGCCCAGGTTGTTCCTTCAGCAGAAGCAATACAGCCACTGGGGTCGGGGCCCCACCACAACCAAAATATACAAAAAGTCTGCCAACAACTGAAGCAAAAGTGTTTAACAAGGAAAATAAGATTGTTCAGATTATTGTCCTCATCTTTACGATGTTTCAGCCATTGTATGCTCCAGCCTTCTTCAGCTAGGAATTTTGAACCAAACCCATTGTTATGATCACTGGCATATATTCTCATTCTATGTGCCATGCCACTTCTGGTAGCATGTAATTATCTTCCTTTCACTTAACATTTTAAGTTATTTGTTTACCACTGCTGTAGCCTGGTATTGAACTCACCACACTCTGGGTCAAGTCACTAGAACTAATCAATATCTATAACCACTGGACTATGTGTTCTCAAAGACACATGACCCAGTGGATATAGATGTTGAATTTCTGGGACTTATAAACCTATCTCGGTAAACTTTTCTTAACCGAAGTTCATACTGCAATCTTTGATACTAATGATTTTCTTTAGCATTTTTTACCAGAGCTCATATTGCAATCTTTGACACCACTGGTTTTCTCCAACACTTTGTATTACTAGTTCCCATATTGTATTCATTTCTATGCTTGGTTGGCTTAGATTTGTTGTAGCCTAGCATATGTGCTGATACTGTTTTAGTTTACATAGTTTCCAGTGGTGTTTTCTATCATTTTAAATTCATCCCAGAGAGTGCAGTGAATCCTGTATCATCCAACAATTAACTGAAATGCAAAAAGTAAAATTGCACACCTGCAAAATCGGATTGAAAACCAGATCAAGGCAAATTTCACTAACCAGTTTGAAAATTAAGATTCTCGATTCTGATTAGATAGGAAATAAATTGAACTATGACCCCTGTCAAAATTTTCTTAACACCTTTTTTTCAAAAAAAAAAAAAAAAAAAAAAAAATAGGTTTGTGGTTGTGTCTGGTCACATGACTGGATTTCACTACTTGTTCACGTTTGTCTTGACCAGCCAAAGACAGTCTGATGGGAACAGAGATCTGATAAGGACCTTGTCACAATGTAAGTTAAAAATTTCAAGACACCAAATGTGTAATGTCTCGTTGACATGCATTCGTTCTTCCTCTTCCTATTTTTTGTCTTCACTCACTCACTGTCAAAGATACAACAATAACAAAACATCTTCAACTGACTCCTAAAAGTTAACTTCAATAAGCACCATTTTCCTTCATTGCTTCATCTTCCTTTTCACTCTCTTGCCGGCCATAAAAAGGAAATGATCACAGACTTTATTAATAACCTGTTAATCTTTCTCCATACGTACATTCTGCTCTTTACTACTATTTCTCTGGAACGTTTAATTACGTACATTTTCTCTTTGAATATTTAACTTACAAATTAATTAACTACGTACATTTTCTATTTGAACATTTTACTTCTTACAAAGTTGTTATTCTGTTCAATTAATAAGGTTTAACTTATTTTACAAACAAAACACTTTTTATTCTTCCAACCTTCAATCAACTTTTTGATATTTTAAATTGTGTGAACTTCGGTTATGTTTGGCATAATGCCAATTTGATAAACTAAACATCACCAAGGCCCCCATACTCTCTCAATATGTGGTCAGCTAGGCCTGATTTTTCTATCTTCCCTTGTTCAACGGTCTTGCGATGTTCTTCTGGCCTTACCTTAAGGGGGCTGCCAGTTTCTCCTTCATATTTCTTTCCACAGACAAATATAGACAAAAACAAGCTTACAACAGAAAAACAAAAAGATTCATAAAAAAAAAACTTGCTTTACACACTAGACAGGAATTACAAATGAAACAAATACAAAATTACAAAAAAGGAACATTAAAAAAAAATGTACAAATTTAGACTCTAGCTAGACCAAATAAAAAATGAAACAACAAAAATTGTACTTGCAAAAAGTAACAGAAAGTTATCAACTTTTAAAAAAAGAATTGTTGTCCAACCTGTTGCTGTTGATACTCCAATAACAAATAACTATCCAACAGTCCAGCTTGTTTAATGTACTACATTAATTACAAAGGACGTATTCGCAATGCTAAGTAAATAGCAAAAATAGGTTATGCTTTTTGACATTTCGAAATTTATCTCTTAAAAAAAAAAAAGTTTGGTGTAGTTTATTCATAAGGAACTTGTGTTTGTAATTCACCGTCTTTAAGCTACATGGCATCGTTCACCCGAATAGTGTATAACATTTTCTTTTTTTTATTTATCGTTACATTATCTACTGCAGACAAGAAGTTAGTTAAAAGCTTCATATGGGATGAACGAGGCTACTTAATTTATTGTCCTTGTATGGGTAAGTAGACTAAGATTAATAAATTAAAAGAAAAGAAAGACACGTGTTGTTCTCGTTGCAGACCGGGACATTATTTTTGAAAAGTAAAAGAAAAAAAAAGTTATCAAAACTTAATTTTAACGTTGAAAACGTGACAAAAATATTTAGAACAGACAAAAGGAATTTACAGATGTATAATAACTGCTATCTGTAGTCGCAACGCATAAAAAATTATTTTTAAAAACAATTTTACATCCTATTAGTAATTTTTTTGTTTTTTTTTAAATACATACAATTTCGGTTTTTTTTTTTTCACTTCATTCATTGAATGAAAATTAAAAAGGGACAAGTAAAGGAAAGTAACAAAAGTAGATTTCTAATATCTTTTAGTAAAAAAATTAAGTTTAATTTTATGTTTTTATATATTTTAATTTAAAATCAGTGTTCGAACTTTATTTTTAAACTTTCACTGAGATTAACTTAAAAAAAAAGATATTGGAGGAAAAAAAATGTTAAAAAAAAAAAAGAAACGTATTCGTCGAATTTTTCTCCTAGGAAATCATGTTAAAATTAATTCGAATATGCTTTAATGAGGACAGCCTTTTTCCATTTTTAGGGTTAATAACGGTTCTGTGTTACTGTTCAGAAAAAACGACCCTTTTCAAGAACTTGCGATCATGTGACTTAGAAACTGTTGTTTTTTTTTCCGGTTTCATTTATTGGGTTTGGCAACTTGTTTTTAATGCTTTGAAAATAATGGGAATTGTAATTTGAAATACTATATTTCAAGTGTCATTTCTCCTGTTTGAAAAATTTGCCTGAAGGTCGCCTTATGTTGCTACTTCAGCCCATTATGACTAGTGACGTCATTTACGCATTGCCTGTCTTAGTGGTGATCGGTTCCATTGAAATTGCATGGTGTTATTGTGTATTCATTTTCAGTGTTTCTTTGTTGCAAAAAGAATGAGGTCAAAGATTTTTTTTTAAGTTACTTTTTAAATCCCCAAGTAAACGTTCATATCATAAAAATGATGTTGAAAATGAAATGTATATATTTTTTTTCCACTGTTCTGTTACTGTTAGTGTTAGTCTTTGGTTTGTGGTGTAATTAAATGTTTAATTTTATCATCTCGGTTGATTTTTTTACACGTTTTTTTTTTTTTTTTGAGAGAAGTGTATTTTTAAGAAGGCCAGACGGTTTGTGCTAAAAGAAAAAAAAATGTTTATCTTTTGAGGCTCAGTAGTTAAAACCAAAATTGTTAAGTTGAGGATCCATTTCAAGTTTATGAAAAATATTTTGCTTGTATTTATTAACCAACGAGAGATGTGATCTGAATCCCTACTAAGAACCTGAATGGGGGACTTGTGTGATCATCCTTTTCTTAAAAACAACTCTTGTCAGTTGATAACTTTTTAGGTTTTTGACATCAAGAAAAGAGCAGTAAGAAAAAAATTGGCATCAAGGAGACGATAACATTTGACTTTGAGGATAAGAAAGCATTTTGGCGAGAACACACAAGGTTACAAGCCAGCTGTAGAAAGACTAAATGATTTACAAGTGAAAATCTCCAGTGATTGGACAACAAAAAAAGAATTCAAAGAAATTTTCCTAAAAGCCTCAGTAAATATAAAAAAGACATTTTCAAAATTGCTATCTGTCCCACAGAAGCTTATGGAACAGGTATTGTGCTTTATACAACTGTAATATATTACCTTGAACAGTGGGTACATCCCATCCTAGATAAGGTCAACAACAGTGACAACTGGCTTAAAAGGTGATGACACAGCAAGGATATGGTTGACAGATATGTCTGGCCTTTTGATGAGGTCAACAAAGTGCAATAGAAGAAACAAGCATCACATGAGAGTTTTAAGACAATATAAAAGTCTAGAATTTTTGGTTGAAGATACAGAGACTGGTTAATGACTCCGAATTGCTCCTTTGTATATACAAACTCTCTCTGGCTACTTCCCTACTCAACACAACTGTCATTATTGAAGAATAAAAATATAAGACTATATGTTTATATATATGTATTCCTCATTGTTTGTCAAGATCTAGCATAATATACAACACAACTTTCTATTCTTACTAACTAGGTTTTGGTTTGGCACAAGAATTTAGATTTGGTGGGGAGTTTCAAAAAAATTATTGATGAAAACTTAAAGTATCACAAATGTCATTGACATTGTATTTAAATTTTTGAAGATCAAAGTTAACTGGAAAGCATAGAGCTGGAAGAGTGTTTCACGATTAAGAAGTTTGAGAAAAGAAACTGTTAACATATAACTTCTGGCTACATCCAGCTGTAAATTTATGAGACCTTGTTGCCAATTTAATACTGTGCTTAACTTCATAAGTCAAAGTACCATAGTGAAGAGCTCATCTGAAAAATTACCATGAAAGTATTTATAGGAAAGGCACAGGAAAGAAACATTACAGTGACAGGAAAGTGACTGAAGCTGAGATGCCAGGTCAGAACCAATAATATTGCTAATTCTTTGGATTTTATCAAGAATCTCAATATATAGCAGGAGCACAAATGGCAGCAGTATTCTAAACTTGGATGAATAGTAAACTTATAGGTCAGTCAGTTAAAAGCCATACGTGATACACGCTTTGGGCGATCATGTCTCGAAAGAGACATGACTGACTGGGCAGAAGATTATCCTGCAGTAGGTTGCCATTGCTTTCTGCGGTAGACTGGTTGTCGACCAAGGCTATAGAACCCAATGTGTCCTATTATTTAACCCATAACTGGAGGGAAGAAATGGATTAATACCTTTCCCAAGGGTATTTGTGTGAATGTGAATGCAAGGAATTCAACTGGAATTCAAACTCGGCTCCCCGATTTCTCGTTTAAAGTCAATATCCACTGTACCACAACACACCTCCAAACTTATAGGTATGTTGCATAAACTCTGGATTCAATACAGTCTTTTCACTTTATGTCAACAAAGAATATTAGCCCAAGAAGGTGCAGTAAATCACTCTCTTAGAGGTTAGCATCAACCATGCTGTTGTTTGTCTCATAACACATACTGAATTTAATCATAATTTCATAAATGTATAAATGACAAAAAAAGCCATAAACCTTTAAGCATAATGTTCGTATTGCTTCTTTGTTCCAAATTCTACACTCAGGATCATCCCATGGGACAGTAGCCTAGTGGATGTAAGCATTGGTTCATGTTGAGTAAATACCCCCCCCCCCCCACCACCACCACTGCCCAGTAACACAAATGAACTAGTCTTAAATAAAGAACTCTAAGTAAGCCCATCGCAGTCTACTGTCTGATTCACAACTGTCAAGGTTTCTGTCATTGGGCAGACCTTGTGTCACATCTCTTCTCACTGGGTAGGCATTGGTAAATACCAACCATTGGAGTCAGTCAAGAGTATTTTTAACAGACATCCAGTTGAGTAGCCTAAGTAAGACTCAGTAACATAACCACTAGAAACAAGTCATAACAGTAGCAACGATGGATTAAAACTCATGAGAGTTATAGCAGGAGTGACAAGGATAGCAAAATTCATACTGAGTTATAACAAGTAGGAAAAAGATAAATTTTTTACTTCAATGCACATAAGTAATGACAAGAATTTAGAACCATATTGATTTAATTTTTTCTCTTTTGTGTGTGTTTGTGTGTATAAAAAACAAATATGGAAGAAATATTAGCTCATGTGGTAAAAATATATTAACATTAGCAGTTGTTTGAACTCCAGAAACAACAGCAAAAATTAATCAAAATAAGAAGAAAACAGAAAATTCTACAACTTCTTTCACTCCCAATGCTGTGGAAAATGCCATATGTGAATTCACATACTATTCAAATGATTTGATTACCTTTTTTGCTTATTTTAAAAGATATAAGCAAATTTGCAAAGAAGAATGCTGTGACTGTGAAGATAAGAGAAAAAAAACAAGACTTTTGTTGAGAAAGTTAGCATGGGTAGAACATGAAAAACACTGTAATTTTGTACTACCAAAAAACCAGAAATTTGTTCTGAAAAAACAGTAAATATTCTAAGCTTTTTATTCAATACTTGTTGGAAATGTATGAATCAGACAACAACAAAAAATATAGATTTTTGCCACATATGCTGGAATCATTAACAAGGAGTGTGACGGATTCATATTAAACAAACTGACTCCAGATATTTTTAATATGTTAATTTTCTTTCAAGGGTTAATAGTGAAAAAAGACTCAAAAAAGGTGAGAATTCTAACAAAACTTGAACAGAATAATAAACTTACACTAGAGGAAATATTGGACGAATGTCAGAGAATCATAAATGTGATGCTGAAGAAACTGAGTAAAAAGAATGTGCATACATACAAGTGGAAGAAAAATGTGGAAAAATTAATCCATGTTTCAGATGTGGAAAGTTACATCTCAGAGATGACTGTCCCTTTAAGAATTCGAAGAGCTACAAGTATGGAAAAGTAGGACATATAAAGTCCCACTTTAAAACTAAAGCAAGGAAAAGTTCTCACAGAAAACATTTGTATACCGCATTGCATTAGAAAAAATAATCCCAGAAAACCAAAGAAAATTTGTGTATGTGAAAATTAATAATGTGGATGTGAAAATGTAACTAGACAATGGTTGTGATATCACAGTAATCTTCAAAGCCGAATGGAAAGCAAATGAAAAACCTTTATCAAAAAGGGCTTTGAAAGTCACAAGTAGCAGATGAGAAATTATTTTTATAAGCTGAAATTACTTGTAACGTCTCATTCTGTAATAAGTCTGTGAAATCTAAGCCTTATGTATTAAAAATATACTACAAACTTAATTGGTACTGAAACTGGATGAAATTTAAACTGTGAGATTTACCTATAAATGCTCATTGCAGAAATGTAATTGGATAAGTGACTAGTTTAAAAAAAAACAATGAAAATTCAAAGAAAGAATGGAAAAAAATGTTTTCCAGATGGAGTAGATAGACGAAACTATCGCCCGGTACATCCTCCACCCTTGTCTATTAAACAGGTGTAGAGGCTCATCCCTTGTTCCCTGTTTAGGATGTGGTTTCCGGTTTTTTCTTTTCTTTTCTCTCCTCTGACCTCAGTATTGGTGCTTCCGTGATTTTCCAGTGGTGCGCTTGGCTGGTGGCAACATCCCTTCATTGTGAGGGTGCCGGGTTGGCAGTTTCCTGGTTGCTGCTTCCTGCTTCCAACTGGTAGTTAGTAGCTCTAACTCTTGCATAGTGTCAAGAGCGGCTGCTCTGATCAACAGTTGTATAATATCGAGGTTCTTGTAGTGCCATATCATGCGTGGATAGGTGTCCCTGCAAGCACTTTCAGTGGGCAACCCTGAAGCCGCACTTTGATGCAGCCCAAACCAGTTTCCCTCCCAGTATAGATCGTGGATAATGACCACCTGCATCCTCTATGCAAGGTCCCTCCCTATCAACAAACCATAACATGATAAACAAAATCAGAAAAAATCCTAAACAAGCCAAACTCAAATCACCAAAATCCTTTAACTTTTCTTTTACTAATATCTGCAGCATTCGTACCAACTTTTGCAGTGTAGAAGCTTTCCCCCATGAAAAGTCCCCTGACATTCTAGTACTCTGTGAGACTAACCTCAACTCATCAATTCCCTCCTCTGACTTCTTGATCCCTGGTTATCTTCCCCTCCTAAGGAAAGATACCTTTGTCCATATGCATGGGTTGGGGGTCTATGTCAGTGAACACCTCCCTGTAGCTAGGGTGACATCACTCGAATTTCCTGACCACTAATATGTAGGCTCATCCCTTGTTCCCTGTTCAGGATGTGGTTCCCGGCTTTCTCTTTTCCATTCTTTTCACTCTTTTCTTTCTTTTTCTCCAATTGGAGTAGATAGACTAAACTATCACCTAGTTCACACTCCACCCACGTCTATTGAACAGGTGAAGAGGCTCATCCCTTGTTCCCTGTTTAGGATGTGGTTTCTGGCTTTCTTTTTTCCAATCTTCTTACTCTTTTCTTTTCTTCTTTTTTTTTTCAATTGGAGTAGATAGACTAAACTATTGCCTGGTTCACACTCCACCCACGTCTATTTGAACAGATGAAGAGGCTCATCCCTTGTTCCCTGTTTAGGATGTGGTTTCCTGCTTTCTCTTTTTCAATCTTTTCACTCTTATGTAGCCCCCTGCTCATCAGTGGCGTTACCGCCTTGCTCGGATGATATGATTAAAAAAAATATTCTTTCAGATGAGTTGGATTGATCTTCCAAATTCAAAGCAAAATTTCAAGTGAAAAAGGGTCAATATCAGTGTTTAAACCAAAATGTAGTGAACCATTTACAGCATTGGATCAAGTCAATGGAAAATTAGAAAGACTTGAAAAAATAGGTGTAACTGAAAAGAGTAACCATTCATAATGGACAGCAACAGCAATGTATGAAAAGAAAAATAATAATAAAATTCATGTTTGTGCTGATTTTTTGACAGGGTTAAACAAGTTTTTAGAAACTCATAACTACCCATTATCAAGTCCAGAGAAAATTTTTGTGAAGTTAAACAATGGATGAAATTTTCGAAGCTTGGTCTTACTGAAGCGTATTTATAAATACAGGTTGAAAAATG
Source organism: Ascarosepion bandense (assembly GCA_037127315.1). Taxonomy (NCBI): domain Eukaryota; kingdom Metazoa; phylum Mollusca; class Cephalopoda; order Sepiida; family Sepiidae; genus Ascarosepion; species Ascarosepion bandense. Next base: position 2,091,258 of record JBBBDQ010001092.1, read on the forward strand.
TTCAGAGATAACAATTATAAATATGCGCAAGTGATTGTATAAGTTCAACTGACTTCTTTTTGGTATAAAAATGGCTCCAGCTATATTTTAACAAACTATGGATATCATGCTTGCAGATTGTGATTAAAAGTGTCTCTAAGGAACAACATATCAGGCATATGAAAACAGTTTTAAAAAAATACAAGAGTATGAGTTCAAAAAATATTAGCATACAGGGTGATTATGGTGATTGAAATCAAGTACCTAAAACAAATCATTGACAAAAATGGTCATTAGCTGGATTCATTGAAGGCAACTGCAATTAAAAATATGCCTCCCAACAACAAACATTACTAGGTTACAAGCATTTTTGGGACTAGCAAAACACTAACAAATTTGCTTAAAAAAAGTATAAAGTTGAACTGGTGTTTGAAGAAATAAAAAAAAATAATGTCATACTTATTATTACTACGATCCGAAAGCAGAAATTGTAGTGGCTTCAGATGCTAGTGATTATGGTACAGGAGCAGTAATTTGACATAAATGTAAATATGATGATGGTAACATGAAAGTTGTCACACATGCTTCATGTTCACTACTACCAGCAGAAAAAAAGCTACAGTCAGATTGAAAAAGAGGCATTAGCAATTATATTTACAGTAAAAAAAAGTTCACAAATTCATACATGGAAAGACTTTTTGGTTGCAGACAAATGCAGGTGGGTTATTAGAATTGATACTAAAAAATACTGAACTGTTTGAGAACACAGTCTTTGCAGCATTAAAAAGTGAAATAGAAATTAAAAATATTATGCAATGTACTAAGTGAATTAGCAGTTACCATAGAAGAAATAAAAATAAAAGGGAACAAGGCCTGTATATTGCGAAAATAAAATAAAAAACTACTAAAAGCAAGAAAGAAAGAACATAATCCAGATTTGAACACTTAATTGCTATGTGACAGTATATTGATGTTGGCACAAAAAGCAATAATACTCAGTAATAATTAGAAAAGTGAATATTAAATGAATTTCATAGTGGACATCTGGGAATTTCAAGGATGAAATCTCTTATGAGAAGCTATGTATACTGGACCAAAATGGATCATGACATTGAAAAATTTGTAAAAGCCTGCAGAAGTTGTGCTCTGGCAGCAAAATCACCTACCACGAAATTAGAACCTTGGTCAAAGATGGTTAAGACTGCAAATAGATTTTGCAGGTCCAATAAACAGATCACATTATTTTATAGTAGTAGATAGGTTTACTAAGTGGCCTGAAATTTGTAAGTGCAAAAACCCTGGATGCTATAGTCTTGGATAACAGTACACAATCCATTGCTTATGCATTTGAATTAAATATATTACTACACCACCATGTCATCCAATGTCAGACAGACAAGCTGAACGGTTTGTAGGCACTTTTAACAGAGCTTTGAAAAAAGCAAGTAATGAAAAAATGAATAAGTACTAAAAAAATACTGGATAACATCAAATCCCATTACACCATCAGACATGTCACTGGCAGAATTGATGTTCACAAGATAAATTAAATCAGTGTTTGACAAGTTGTTACCAAGTCATTAATAACTAAGAGAAGATAACAAAAAAGAACAGTATGTTTTTCAAAATTGGCAGAAAAGCATTTTTTCAGAGTATCTGAAAATGAAAAAGAAATGTGGGAAGGTGGCATAATAATGTCACTGATTGGAAGGATGGTATATATGGTAAAAGGAAAAACTGAGATGGTAAGACATTGCAATCAGTTAAAAAAAAGGTTTACTGAAGAATGGCCCGCAAAAAAGGAAGAACCTATGGAAGTACTGCATAACACTTTTGATGTATCAATACCCCAAGTATGATTACCAGAAAAAGGAAATGTACGGAAAAATTAGAGGTTGACTCAAAACACAAAAAATTAAAAGTTCAGTATATTGGGGAACTCACCAGAAAGAAGAGGAGGTATATACTAATAAATAAAATGTTTACTAATAAAAAGAAATCTCAAAAGTGGGGATGTTGTGGAGTAAATAAAACACCCCTGGTGACACAAATGAACTAGTCTAGATGTCTTAAATAAAGTACTCCAAGTGAGTCTAAAAAATTTTAATGGAGTCAGTCAAGAGTATATTTGATGTCACAGTGAGTAGCCTAAGCAAGATTTAACGTTATAACCACTAGAACAAGTTATAACAGTCTATGAATTTGGTGATTATAGTAATTACAAATTCATTCTCTGGGCTGAGAAGTAAAGACTTAATGCAGTCGAAACATGGCCAGCAATAACTGAGTTGTATTAAAAGAAAAAGATGAGGTATCCCTACAAATGCACTGGGCTCTCTGGCCTTGAGTGATAACTAGCCTAAGAGAAGAAAGAAAACTTTAAATTTCAACCAATAGAGAAGGTACTGGAGTTATTAGTTTAATATCTTTCCCCAAAAATCATAGCAATTTAAAAAAAATAAATAACAAAAGGAACCTGTGGAGAGTTATGACTACTTATGTCTTGAAGAGTCAATCAGTTAAGTGCCATACGTGATACACACTTTGGGTGATCATGTCTTGAAAGAGACATGACTGACTGGGCAGAAGATTATCCCGCAGTAGGTTGCCATTGCATTCTGTGCTAGACTGGTTGCCAGCCAAGGCTATAGAACCCAATCTGTCTTGTTATTTAACCCATAACTGGGGAAAGAGGTGGATTAATACCTTTCCCAAGGGTATTTGTGTTTAAGTAAATGCAAGGAATTCAACTGGAATTCAAACTCGATTCCCTGATTTGTCGTTCCGAGTCGATATCAACTGCACCACAACGCACATCCTATCTTGAAGACCTATAATTAATTTTTGTTTTTAACGCCATGTCTTGAAGAGACATGACGTTAAAAACAAAAATTAATTATAGCTACATATTATATATGAAAAGTATTTTCTAAAAAAATAAATGGCATTTGAAATAGTTTTGTCTTTTTATTTATTTTTTATGACTCTGTCAAAAACAAAAAAGGAATTACCTAAATGTTATGATTTAATCATTACCACAATAAATAAAAATGACTATGATTAATTTTGTACATTTTTCTTAATACAATTTCAATATTTTTTCTTCTTCAGGTCGATTTGGAAATCAGGCAGAACATTTTCTTGGAGCTTTTGGATTTGCCAAAGCAATAAATCGGACCCTTATTTTACCTCCATGGAGGACATATGTATGTTTACACAACTTATTAAAATATGTGTGCATATCATGTAACTTTGTAGACTGAATATATACATCTGTTTTGACAGTGTTTAAGTCAATCAATAAATAAGTCAACTAATAAATATTTGAGGTCTGATCACTTATTTTTTCTAGCCATGCTGTCAATAATAATGGCATGTTTTTCTTAAACCCTGTTAGATTTTTACATGTGAGTTTTTAAATATATTTCTTTTATTTATTGTTGTTGTACTCAGTATTTGAAAAGAATTGGTATTTTCACTTTTTCGCTTTGTAAACATTTTGAAATGATCTGTCATAAACAAAGATAGTACTGTTGTTTGTGTTATCAAGTGTTAAGATATTACAGTCAAAAAGTCCCACTTGGCATGTTATCTATCTATCTATCTATCTATCTATCTATCTATCTATCTATCTATCTATCTATCTATCCATCCACACACAGATGTCAGGAAAATATTTATATCAATATGCTGTTTAAAATGACATCAACATATATACTCATGTACCTACTATTGAGTATCTTACATTAAGGCAAAAAAAATAATACACTCCCCCCCCGAGTGTGACAGGAATATATATATATATTCACCGCTTGACTACATAATTATTGCAAAAAAATAAAATAAGGCACTGTTAAAGAGCAAACCTGCAGCAAGAGGTTTGATAACTTATAGTAATGAGAATGAACTAAGCCATTACATTATTGTTTCTCTCTCCATGAGCATGACAGGAAGGATATATATATATTAATCGTTCTGTCCCAAGCAAGGTGGTACCACCACACTGATTCATGGGGGCTACATAAGAGTAAAAGTTACACAGGGTGATGTAGAAAAAACTGGAGTCAAGTGAATAAGAGATGGGTATTGCCATTGCATTTAAATTCCTGGAGGTTGTAGCTGTCAGAAAAGCAAGTATATGGATACACACACACACACACACACACACGGTGGTCTTTACAAGATAATACAAACAAATGTAACTGCTGAAAGAAGGACAACTGCCCACTTAATAATAATGTCTTACCAACAACATAATATACAAAGCTACCATGACAAATACACTAATACAGACAAAAAGGAGCAACAGAAACATTGTTTAAAGAAAGATTCTATAATCACAAAACATCATTCAACACAGAAAAATACAAAAACAACATGTTATCAAAATATGTATGGAACCAGAAAGAAAACAACATTACCACCAAAATTAAATGGGAAATAGTAAACTGGGTACCAGCGCACAGCGGTAATGGCAAAAGTTGTAAATTATGCCTGGAAGAGAAGCTAGCAATAATCACTTTCTAAAACCAAAGTAAAATATTAAACAAAAAAAACGAGATAATGGGAAAATGCAGACATACAAATAAGAAGCATACAAACAATATAAATAAAATAAAAAATTAAAATATAACAATATGAATACAAATGCAAAACCACAATAATAAACATACAAATAATATAAATACGAAAAATAAAATACTATAAATACGAAAAATAAAAGCACTTGCAAACACTCATTTATGACAAAAACAGAAAATAATACAACAACCCCTAAATGAAAAGTAAAAATAAATAAATAAGAAATACTCATAAAGCCCATAAACACAAATACAATAACACTAACCCTAACCTAGAAAAAATAAACCATCACCTGGCAAAATTTACCAAAGAAAAAGGTCAAACTAATAAAAAAGAGGTCACTGCAACAAAAAAGCCCAACCCAATTAAACAAACATTACTATAGGGTCCCAACTATAGTCAAATAGTGAACCTTTAAACAAAAACAAATGCTATTAAAGCATAAAAATACTAGAAATATATATTTATAATAAAATGACCAATAATAATTGTTTATTTGGTCAGCAGTCCCTCTTAATTTAATAATTGTACTTCCCAAATAAAAAATTATTAAATTAACTGGCAGCCAGCAAGGAAAGTGAAAAATTAAAAAAAAATATCTTAACTGCAATACCTTATCAGTTGTTTTTAATGAAACTTGTATGAAAGATGAATTTGCATTGTTCAATATTAAGATACATCTGCCAAAATCTTAAAAAAAAAAAAAATTAAAAATCACGATGAGAATATTATACTAAGTCATTGAATGATAATGACTGACAATTTCAAACAATATAAATCTGTTAACCATTTGGAAGCAGCTGATGAGACATAAGAAATTTCTTTGTTTTTATTTTGTTACTAAATCAGATCTGGTATGTGAACATAGCATAGTGGTTATCAGCATGGCTAATTCAAATTCTAGCTGAGTTCCTTGCATTCAGTTTCGTACAAATACTCTTGGGAAGTTATGAAGCCTTTTCTTCTTCCACCAGTTATGAATTAAATAATAGAGTAGACTGAGCTCTCTAGCTGTGGTTGGCAACCAGTCTAAAAGAAGGACAATTCTGATAATAATTCAAAGCGTTTCATGAATAGTAATGAAGGTGATAAAAGTAACAATTCTCCTGGAGCAACTGATAAGATATTTTGCTGATGTCTATCACAAAAATATTCCTGTTCCAAATAAGAAAAGTGGAATATATTAGCACCCACTTGTTTGTTTACATATGTGGGGGCAGGGGGTGGAGTGGGACTCAGTGTTTAAGTTATTCCTATAAAAATCTTCAGTGCTCTAATTTAGCTGTCAAAATAATTTCATAATATCTTTATTTATTGCAAAGCATTTATAAAAAAAACTTATGTGTTGTGAAAAAAATATGATTTGAAATCGGATAAAATGCAATCTCTATCATTGGGGGCTTACGGCCTATCACATTGAATACATCGGTTCTCGCTCGATCACCGAAATTAAGCAATGTTGAGCCTGGTCAGTACTTAGATGGGTGACCGCCTGGGAATACCAGGTGCTGTAAGCTTTTAGTGACGGATGTGTATTGTGGTACAGTGGATATCGGTGAGCTGAGTTTGAATTTCCGTTGAATACCCTGCATTCACTTAAGCACTGGTACCCTTGGGAAAGGTATTAATCTGTCCCTTCCCTCCAGTTATGGGTTAAATAACAAGGATAGTACTTGGGGACTCTGCCCTTAAAAACAAATCCCAATGAATGTTGATACTTGAAAAGAAAAAAGTATTACTAGATACAAAACTTATATAAAAAAAACAACAATAAATTGTTGAAAGAAAAAGGTATTACCAGCAATAAATAAATAAAATTTAGTTGACAATAAATGACTTGCCATGGTTGATATGTCATAAAAACAAAACAACAACCAACTATCATTGGGGAAACGTTTTTACAGATCAGACATGAATCAGCATCTCAACTTCAGTCACTTTCTCATTGATGTGACATGGCTTCCCTCTGTCTTTTCTACAAATATTTTAATGGCAGCTGCCCTTTCGTTGGTGCCTCGACCATATAAATTTAAGCGTTCTACTAGATTGGCATCTAGGTCCCATCTTTTTCCCATTGAAATAGTTAACTGCAACCACCTCTTCTACTCCAATAGTTTCTTTTCTCACACTTCTCGTCTGTGAAACTCCCTTCTGTTTACTTGCTTCCCTGATAGCTACAATCTCTGAAAATTTAATGAAATATCAATTGCTATTTTCTATCTTCTTTAATCCCATTCATCTTTTATCCTTTCCCCAATACTTCCTGCACCCAGTCTTTCTCACACTGTAACCCCCTGTGCATTATTGGCAGTCCTGCCTTGCTTGGGATGAAATGATTAAAAAAATAAAAATATATTTTCAGTTATGTAAATTATTCATTTTAATTTCAAATTATACCAATTTTAACAAAAACAAAATTCAAAGAAACTTTGGTTGATCAATTTTGACTTTAGATGGTGACTGATTAAAAAAAAAAACTAAAATTACCATTTACTTGAGTGATATGCTTGTGTCTATGCATAACTGTAGTGAGTTTCTCCCTTCAGATAATGCAGAATAAACTTTGCACTATGTGTTCATCAGAGAAACCAGGGGTAGTGTTAACCTGAAATGATTTTCTAGCTGAGATGGTGGTGGTGGTGGAGCAATCCATGATTCATCTGATATGAATTGCAACCTCAGTAGATAAACATCTGATCAGCCCAACTGTATCTGAGATGCATGTATAAAAAAAAAAACACATGACAGAGATAGATATATAAACAATCATTCCAGTGGTAAGAGTGCAGTCTCTCAGGAATCACAGATAAGAATATAAAGTCTACATGATGCAAAACCTGGACATATGCTCATACGCACTGGGTGAGAGTATTTGAAAAAATCAGGAGTTGAATAATATGTAATACTAAATATAAGAGATTAAATCTCAGGTTTTTATTAGTAACAGTATGACAGAATATCACATAACAGTAAAAGTACTTTTCATGAGAATTTACATGTTAAAAAATTAGATTAGCAAATAGATTTTTTATCTTTTTGATTTGTATGATTTAGTTCTAGAATTTTGAATTAAAAAGTGCTTTAGCTAAAATTGTTGAAATTTAAACAAGAAATGTAAAGGCTTAGACATCACTTCTTGGGTTTTCTCTATATTTCTCAATGAATCTTCCAATTCATATTTATATTCTTAATCTTATATTGCAGAAAAACATTCCATTTGATGATTGGTTCAAAGTTGAACCTCTTTCAACTTACCATGCTGTGATTCTTGCTGAAGATTTTATGGCTTTCCTGGCACCAACATATTGGCCACCTGGGAACCGAACTGGTTGGTGCTATCTGCCACCTAATAGCTCTGGTGACTGTCGAATGAAAGAAGGTAATTTATGTTAATATTTGCACTAAAGCAAACAAATATATATGAAAGGGATGTTGGAAGGTTTTTGGGTTCAATCATGAAGTGTATAAAAAAAAAATATAAAATTTTGGCAACTTAGTAAGATTTGAGGAAGTAGGTTGGGCCAAGAACCTTTCAGCACTCCCTGTGTAAAAATCTCTTAAAATAACTTAATTTTAATTGAGTTGATGTGGATTTTGATTTGAGTTTTTTTTGTGATTTTTTCTTAAAGTCAATAGATAAACATTTAACTAATGAAAATATAATAATTTGTAATAATTAAAACTTTTGATTTATTTTTTTCTATATTAATTTCAATTGTCCAGTTGGCTGGGGCTGTAGAATACGCCAATTGCACCTCTGAACAGGGGAAAGTTTGAGGCCACCTATTTGACATGGGCGGTGACCTATGATGCTCAAGAATGAGATCTTGTAATTGAGGATTTCAGGATTTAGGTAGAATACTTCTGAATTCCAATACACTACTTGGACTTGATGGATGGTCGGAGGAACCTGATTTGATCAACTGACTGGTCATGTTAAACCTTAAGTCAGACCAATAAACAACCCCTTCCACCCACTTCAAAAACTAAGTAAGCAGTGACTGTGGAGTCACTCAAACTGAAAGAAATCTGATATGGCTGCTATAAACACAGGTAACCCCATACTTTGGTGAACATTCCCAAATATAACAGGAGCTCAAATTCCTCCCTATGTTTGAGTATCAGTTATTTAGCCTTGGATAGGGTAAATGGGATGTTCCTCCTCATCAACTCCCCTATATGGTGCTTTGAGGTGGGTGGGTAGCATGGCTGATAAATAATTCTATAATTTTATCACCCGGTTCACACTCCACCCACATCTATTGAACAGGTGAAGAGGATCATCCCTTGTTCCCTGTTTAGGATGTGGTTTCTGGTTTTCTCTTTTCTAATCTTTTACGTAGCCCTCTGCACATCAGTGGCATTACCGCCTTGCTCGGGGTGACATGATTAAAAAAAAAAAACTACAAAAGAAAAATAAAACATCTTTATTTTAAATCTGACTGAGAACCTGGTCTAGTGGAAGAACACTTCCCTAGATTTGTAGATTTGGAATCTAAAGAGTATACTTCTTGGACCAAATTTTCTCCTTTTATAATTCAGAAGTTCATTTCATCCATAATAAATCCAAAATCAGTCAGTAATCTAAAAAATAAACTATCCCAATAGAAGTAACAAGTAAGAAACATGCTGAAATGCTTTTAAAATAAAGAAAAACTTTAATCAACATAAGATAATTTTGTATCCTCACAATCACTTAAACACTTCCAAAAGACTGGTGCAAAATAAAGAACTAAATCTTTGCACATCAGCAGAAATAAAAAGTGAACTACAAAAACAAAATAGAATAAGCATAAAAAAAACAAGATAAAATAATAAAACATAAATGCATGTGCCCTAATATTCAACAAACCAATGCCTCTGTTAGAAATAAAAATTGGTTATTTAAGAGGCAAGGTGAATTAAATACATTCCAAATCCTAGAAGGTGTCATAACTGTCAGAGATATGCACATTTTAAAAGAACATTGTAAAAGAAAACTGACTTGTGTAGAATATCTGAACCAGAACATGAAGAATCAACATGTGAGGACAACCTAAAATGCATGAACTGCAATGGAAATCATAGGGCAGACTTGGTAGAGTGCAAGACCTAGTAGAAGGAAATTATAAAAACCAAAAGCATACAAAATATTCCCTTTCAAGAAGTAAGGAAACTTATAGAGACTGCTCCTTTTGTTATATAGCAATATACAACAAACACAGAAATGTATATAAATATAAAAATATATCAAGTGATATTTTTATTAATGACGATGAACCGTGTAGCACAGGGACAGAGAATTGAGAGAGCGCGCTTCTAATGGGGTTGACGGGGGGGTCGTCGTATCTGTTGCTCCTCTGGTCTGGTCTGGCTCTCTCGTCTGCCTCTGTCTCTGTCTCTCTGTCTGAAATCCGTGCGCCGAGGTCTTTTTATAATCTCCAAACCGGGACTTCCGGATTTTGCCTCGCCCACGCACGCCCACGTAATTCTCAGAGACACCTGTTCTGTCTGCCTCTTGTAGCCATTTCCGCTACTGCCGGAAATAAGGTCAAACAAACATCCGTTCCTTTCAATGACCGGAAAACAACCCCGCTTGCAACAGCCTTCTTCTCGGGTGGGGCCAGATTGTTATATTACACAATAAGTGAATTAAAATCCTAAAAATGCCATATATACAACACAGAAACAATCACCATGACCAAATCAAACATCTCACCAAAAACTTAAAAACAAGGATGAAATACCACACTCACAAAAAAATACTGATCCACATAAAGAGCAAGAAAAAAGAAAAAGAAAAACCAACACAAAACTATCAACTTCAAACAAAAAAACAGCTTTGAAAATCTTGAAAATATAGAAATTGATATAAACTTCTCACCTACAATACAAAAATAAAACCAATATAATTCAGAAAAGCTGCAATAGACTTAAAGCTAACGATGAAGAGATCCAGAAATCCATTGAATATGGAAAGCAATCCAAACATTTCTACAAGAAACAATGCTGAAGGAGAATCGTAATATTACATTCAAAGGTTATCAGACCTATCATTCAACTACAGTAGTGGTTGAATATATTCTTAAGTACAACATTGAGTGAATTTAGGCAGCTTTCAAGCTTCACCACTAATTCAATTCTCAACCAAGTTTCAAACAATTTACAGAGTTAAATAGGACACCTCCTTAGCTACATTTTGAAAAAAAATTTGAATTTTGGTTCAGTAGAAGAAAAGCTACATCAAAATAGGTGAACTCCAAAAAGGGAAACTAACTACAGAAGTGAATGAATGACTAACACTTCTAATGATGAATCTTGTTCTTTATAACTTCTTTTTTGTTTAATATTTTTGCATGCCGTTTTCAATATTTAAATTCTGATGATATCTTTATTAAGCTATGCCAATCACAAATTAATGAACAAATCAAATAAAAAGAAAACAAAGCTTATCTTACAACCAAATATAAAGAAGCCATAAAACATAGGAAAAATTGTGAAAATTTAAACTTAATCAGACAACAGACAATCTACAACAATTTAAATAGACCCGTGCAATGGCATGTCATAAAAAGAGCAGGAAACATGGGAACAATATGTTTCCAAATTGAATGAAAATACACCAGTATAGAAAATGTGGAATATAAGAAGAAAGATAAATGATAAGTTGTCAACCATAAAATCTATATTTGATTAAACTAAATAAAGAAACATTTATACAAATGAAAGAAATTGTTAATTTACTAGCAGACAAATGGGAATATAACTCCTTAACTGAAAATTACTCCATAACTTTTCAAAATTATAAGCAAGGTCTTGAGAAACTTAAAATAAATTGCACATCAGACAATACAGAAACTTATCATAATCCTTTCAGTATCACTGAATTGGAAGATTCACTTAGTAAATGCCATGTTACAGCTACAGGGCCAGACAAAATGTGCTCTCACTTCTTAAAACACCTTCCAAAACTTCCCTAAAAGTAGTCTTTTACAATATTAACGCTATATGTTATACAGGAAATCTCTATAAATCATGTCTAGAAGCCATGGTAATACCAAAACAAGGAAAGGATATTACAAATCCGACTGCCGTACAATATCTCTAACTCATTGCCTGTGCAAAATGTTAAAAAGGATGATTGGCAAGACTTAATTGGTATCGTGAAATCAACAAACTACTCACAAAATACACCAGGTGGTTTTAGAAAGCAAAGAGGTACAATAGGTAATCTAATATACCTTGCCACTTTACATAAAAAATATATATATGTATATATGAACATGCAGTTAGCATTTTCTTTGATCTGTACAAAACTTATGATACGACTTGGAGACATAGCATCATGAAGGAATTTTTCCATCTTAGTCTCAAAGGTAGACTCAAAAATTTGATTTAGTAAATTATTTCTCAGGAAGAACATTTAAAGTACAGGTGGCTTCTTTCCTCTGATGCAGGAGTAAGGTGTCCCACAGTGAGATATATTGTCAATCACTTTGTTTAATATTAAAATAAATGACATAACAAATTGTTTAAACCTAGGTGTGGAAGGTTCCATATATGTAGATAACTTTCTAGTATATTGTCGATCTAAAAACATACACACAATTGAATGCAAATTACAACAATGTCTAAACAAAAAAGTCAATGAACCACAACAAAGGGGTTTAAATTGTCAACAGCCAAGACACAATGTGTTCATTTTTCACAACAAAAGGAAAATGCGCAATGACCCTCTTCTTAAAATCAGAAAAACAGAAATTAGGAATTAAAACAGAAATTAAACAGAAAATTAAAAATAGAAATTAGGAACTAAACTTAACTTATGCCCAAACAACCGGGTATACATCTACACTCTTAACGGTAATTATAAAGCTTAAATTCAATATGAAAGCGAAAACAATAAAAACCTTCTGCTTGCAAATGGAAGAAAATGTAGAAGTTTCCAAAATACCCATTACAAATATATTCAAATCCACAATACCTAAAATCCTACTTTAGACAACAAGGTAGGCCAAAGTGCTCCTCAATCTAAATAAACTAAAAAAAATGTAAACCCAATCACTTTTCAAGAGGAACTACATAACACTGGACAGCAATATCCAGAATATGTGCAAATTTATTCTGTCGACTCCAAAAACAACAATAGAGTTTGATGTGCCATTATTTTTAATAATGCAACTAATAAAAAAAGAAGTCTCCTTATTTCGTGCAAAAACAATAGTGGTAGATATAGCCCTCAATGTGATCACCAAAGAAAAATCTAAAAAATTTATCTTCACTTGCAAAGACACAATTTCTTCAAGGCAAGCAGCCTAAAAGAATTATTTGAAAATATTAAAATAAATAAAATTATAACATTCCTGTAATCAGTTGGATTATATCTGAAAATATAATAAAAAAGATTGTTCGTTTTCCCTAAATATAAACCAAAATAAATAATTTTGGCATAAACTGATTTATGGCTGATATGCTATTAAAAATCCACTTATTAATTTCAAATCTATACAGGTTGATAAGCCACTATATAATTAATGTAATAATTCCAATCTCTTAATGTCATTTTGTGCTTATAACTAATAACTAACTCTATGATAAAAGTTTGATAGGCTTATATATATATATATATATATAATTATATGCAGTAAGTCATATATATATATATATATATGCAGTAAGTCATATATATATATATATATATATATATATATATAATTATCCTTGATAATGCCTTAAGGAATATCCCAAAAAGAACTGATACCCAAATACACTATATATATATTATATAAACAAATTTGATTAAGAAGAACTAACAAGCTTTCTCTGTTTAATTTTTATCAGTTTTTTTCAATTTTCAGATAAGGTAAAAGTGGAGTTGTGGATAAACTGTCTGAAGTTTATATTTTGTTATTTTTGCTCAAGTACTTTTGATTAAATTTTGTTAAGGTTAATTTTATTTGTTTTTCAATGACATTCTTAGGGAAAATCTGAAATGAATTCTATCACACAAATACCACATCAGTTCTTGATAATGATTGAGAAAGTCAAAAGTACTGGAACAAATATTAAAAAATATAAACATTGGACAGCTTATCCACAATTTTGAGTTGCCTAAATATATCTTATGGATAATTTTGAGCACAATACTCAACATCTTATCCAAAAAATGAAAAAATATAATAAGTTAAACAGTCAAACCCTGTCAGTTATTTTCAATCAAACTTGTTTGGATGAATACTTGCTGCCTAACTACACTTTATTCATGTATATATTTTAGAATGGAGTTTTTGTTAATTCGACAGACATTTAAAGGATAAAAATCTGTTGGATTAAAAAAAAAAAATTCTAAAATTCTTTGTTTGCATTTGGATATCAAACTGTGCAGAAATGAAATAAATCCAGAGATTCCTTGACAATAGCAGTTTTCACTCAAAGACACAAAATTTGACCTAACCTGACTGACTGTTCCTCATGGCCAAGTTGGTTGAAGTGTACTGGGCTTAACTCCCTCTTCCCTGAGAGACGCAGGTTCAAATCCTGCCAGTGAATGCAAATTTTTCTTTAATTAGGTTTCTCAAACATTCAGGCCAGTAGATGAAAATAAATAGATATATTGTTTAATAAATAAACCGAGCTCCTACTCAAATATGAGTATCGGCTGAAAATAGCATTTGAAGTGATTTTATATATCGCACATAGAGTGTTGGTAATAAAGTAGTGCTACGATTTATATTAATAATAAATATACGTTTGTTTTTCTCACTGGCAACACAACAATTCCACATAACTGTTAGGTGCTGAATCAGCACTTTTTGTTTCAATTACTTAGTCGTAACCTTGTGTATGTTCATTCATTATATTTAATTTTATTTTTTAAATTTATATATATATATATATATACATACTTTATGTATACTTTCTTTGGTTCTAAAGTTTGGTATTTGAAATAGCTTGTTAGTTTTAAGTTATCTAGTTGTTTAACCTTTTGAGTCATGATGTGGTTGTAGGTAGCAGAGTAGGAAATTGATTGCATTTTGAAAATGAGCTTTCATATTTTCTTTTAGAACTCATATTGTTTCAGAAATGTGATTATTGCTATTTGTGTAAAGGTTACAATGTTTTGAGGTATTGTTGTAAGCTGGGCTGTTTTTCCTATTTTCCATGCTATTTTTGTGTGTTCTGGTTTGTATTTTTGAGGTTCAATATGTTTCAAGAGTGTTGTTCTATGAAATAAAAATAATCTAACCCCAGTACTCTAAATAATCTGAAAACCTTCACTCTAAACAAAAACCTGAGAAAAATTAGTTTTCACCTTTACCATTTCCCATCAAGATCCCACATAAACAGGAGTGATACATGATCTTTTGATTGCTCAAAGTGTGAAACTGATAGCAACCATGCAGTATTTATTTTTATATCTGCATTATTTATATCAATGTGGTAATGGTAATATTAGCCATTTCCTCATAAGGAAACATTAAGCATTTATTGATCAACTAGCCAGTTACACAGTCAGGCTCTGTCCCTGGTATAGAGCACTATAGATATAGCAAATTTCAAATGATATAATTTCTTATAATGTCTACATTTTTCTTAAAAATTAATTTTAATTATTTTTTTTTATTCCAGGCAATCCATTTGGACAATTCTGGGATGGACTTAATGTTGATTTCGATGCTAACAAAGTTGTCTCAATTTCATATATGCAACCAAGTCAATGGAAATCTAAGTAAATATACTTGATTCTATAAATTTAGACATATGCACTTTAAACTCCATAATGATATATATCTTGCATATTTAATGAATTATCCTAAGCACTTAACTGCTTAATAGCTTATCTTGAATAATTATTCTGAGTATTAGACCTTTTAATGAATTATCCTGTGTATTGAACCCCTTAAAGCATTATTTAGAGCATTTAATCCTTAATAGATTATCCAGGGTATAAGTTTTTAATATTTTATTAACCTTTAGCACACTGCCTTATTAATATTACTTCCCTTTCCACTGCATTCTTTTTCAAGGATTTTCCATTGCAATAATCTTATTGTTAATTTCACTCAAAGGGTGTTTTTGTTGCCATAGCAGGATATAACAACACAACTATGAAATTCATTAAAATTCAGTGATCAGTCACCTTCAGTGGCAGGATAAACTTTTTGTACAGCAAACAAAATCACAGACATTGATAAAGGTTAATTTCCGGACACCACAAGTTAATATATTTTATAAAATAATTTTTTATTTCAGAGTAAACCAAAACTATTTGTGTTTCTTGTTCAATCTATTTTGCACTTCTTATACCAAGTAGCACCAATTTTTGAGAGATGTTATGGCTGTTTAAGAGTGGGAAAACTTTTCCGCTCCCCAGCAAGAATTTTAGTTGTATAAAAAATGATATAAATATAAAAGTGGACATTGAAGTCAATAACCAGTAGCAACAGTCTGTTTCATGCTACACGTAATCATCAGGCCATGTACATTGTGTTTTTGCTCAATAGGTCTGATACATTATGGTTAGTCTATCATATTATTATAGTGATTATTTTGGTGGGTGTCGTTTGGTAATTTGTTTATTATTTACTTATTCATTTTTTTTTAATTAATTTATTTTACTTTTGTTTATTATATTTATTTTTTGTTTATTCTTCTTAGTTTTTAGTTTTCAATTTTTAAGTAACATTGTAAAAAATTGTTTTCATATCTGTATTTTGAGATAAGTTCTAATTGTTTATTTAGTAGCTTGTTTTGGTTTGGGAAGGTAATTATATATATATAAAACCCCAAAAACCAATACACATGGCCTGATGATTGTGTTTAGCATGAAACAGACTGTTGCCTCTAGGTGATGAATTCAATGTCTATTTTTATATTTACATTCATTCTATCCTGATACTGTGCACTTTAACGGATAAATATAGCATCTTAAAACTATATTTTATCATCTTCAGATATATATTTTTTGTGAGATGTCATGGCATCAAAATACCTTGTCAAATACTCTAGGACAGTAATTGCTTTCACTTCTGTCACGGATTTGTCTTGAAGTACTAGCCAATTCATAAGCAAGACACAGACCAAAGCCATGTCTTGTGAGAAATCCCGTCAGTTGCTCATAACAGGCTTAACATATCCTGTTTATCTTGCATGCTTTGAATCAAACTTATTACCTTACATCTAACATAAAAATAGGTAAACTGTTAGGGCACCACTCCTATTTGATTACAAATGGACTGTTCCCATTGCTATTTATAGCAATGGTGGATTCTCTACAAGAGAGTCGTAGAGAGTCACTTGAGAGTCTCTAATGAGTTACTGAAAAGTCAGTGCGAGTCAGTGAAGAGTTAGTCACACTTCCGGTGGCGTACCGGAAGTAATCACGTATACACACGTCTTACGACGGATTGGACTCTTGTATCTTTCTATTGTAAATATTACTAATCACTTCTGTACATACTAACCGTCTTTCCGCGGAATACAACTTATATTCTGATTCTGTTGTTGAGTTATTCATTTATACTTGGCGACCTAACATAAACTCTGATATATATTAAGACCTATTTTGTTTATTTTTATTTCTCTTTCTAATAGGCACTATCTTTTTACATGTTATTGAATTAGAAATGATATAAACTTACAATACATATTAGAGGTTAACTCAGAATTTCAGGATTTTTCTCACTTAGCAGGACTCTAATAAATTATTAATTGCGGAATGTCTATTTCATTATATTAGTATAATCATTTTTTTATTGTATTATAATATAAAATATACATTGTATAACTAATACAATCATTTTTATCCAAGTTCTGATGAGTGACAAAATCATGAAACTATGAGTTGATCTTCCATACATATTGTGATCATATATTACTTCTAATTCAGTAATTATTTCTCTAGATTACTATCAAATTCCAGTTGAATTCATTGCATTCACTTATGCACAAATACCCTTGGGAAAGGTATTAATCCGTCTCTTTCTTCCAGTTATGGGTTAAATAGCAGGACAGACTGGGTTCTACAGCCTTGGTCGGCAACCAGTCTACCGCAGAAAGCAATGGCAACCTACTGCGGGATAATCTTCTGCCCAGTCAGACTTTCGAGACATGATCGCCCAAGCATGTTTCACGTATGGCACCTGACTGACTATCAAGCACTTTATTGGCAGAAATTCTATTTGCCTTGAAATTTGTTGAACTATATAATCTTACATATATCAATAGATGACATTATTAAGTTATATATATATATGTGTGTGTGTGATGTGTGTGTGTGTTCCTGTATTGCAGTGATTAATGTGTTCATCCTATTAATCATTGTTAGCTATTGTTCATTCTTAAGTACTTTCTGAATCAAACCATGCAGAAAATAGATGGAAAAAATATATTTTAATAAAATATTTTCAGCTTCAGATGAGGAGTAAAAGTTACAAATGTCTTTTCAGGTATCCTCCTAACATGTACCCAGTTATTGCTATGCAAGGTGCTCCTGCCAGTTTTCCAGTTGAGCAGAAATATGCTCTTTTGCACAAGTATCTCTTTTGGTCAGAATCAATAGAGAGACAAGCAGATCAATATATTGAGGACAACTTTGAAGGCAAAGAGTTTGTTGGCATTCACTTACGAAATGGTGTAGATTGGGTAAGGAGTTTTATTTTGGTTTTTGTGAAATTAAAAAATTTTGATAAGACTTCAGTTTAATTTTTAATCAAATTTGTTTCTTTACAAACGATTCTGATGTAATATGAACAGTTTTGGTTGTTCCAGAAGTTGAATAATTTGTATTAAATCAATAACAATTGATGGTATCTGTTGTTATTGATACAATCTTTGTTATTACAAGAGCAAGAATGTTTACATTTGTCAATAGAAGTAGTCGTCAGTTTGACACACATTTGCACATGTATTGCTTAAGATATGAAATTGCCAGTCACCATGTAGTGTTGATTTTTACCTCCACACAGTTTATATATGCTATATCACTGATATATCATTAAGCATTCTTCTTTCCCACTAAATATAGCAATTTTAATTTATTTTTGAGGAAATGCCACTGATATATAATTTTTTTTTGCTAACCGTAACTTACTTTTACCCCCCCCCCACCCAGCCATATAAGTCTTTTATTAATGATGTTCACACAAGAGTATTCTTTAATCATTTATTAATAACTATGCTGATGATACAATGGTATATGAGTGCACCTACAAAACCCTTGATTACCAAAACTCAAGATTGGCAGCTGATTTCTCCTCTGACCTAGCTCTAGCAGTTCAGTGGGGTAAAAACTGTCTAGTCACATTCAATGCTTGAAAGACCAAACTAGTGACCTCCCATCATTACCAAATCAGGCCTAGAACTTTCATCAATTGTGATGAATGGATGTTCCCTCAGGGAGGCCCTGTGCCTTGAGTGCCTCTTGGGACTTAAACCTCAACCAGACCTCAAGTGAAACTCATACATATGATTCATCGATAAAGATGTGGGGAAAATGGTCAGTTTCCTGTACTGCTCTCTCAAGTATCTCACTCTTCTTGCTATTCTTTATCTCTGCAAGAACCACGTCAGACCTAAAATATACTACTGCTGCCATTTATAGACAGGAGCTGCAGCTTTCACTTTCCATTCTTTATAATCCAAAAGCATCTCTACATCCTTGTAGGCAACAAATTATTTTCCACTCTGCAACCCCATTTCTCACAGATGTGATATTGCAAACCTCTCATTGATCTGTTGCTATTTCCATGTGACTGCTCAGGTGAACTACACTCCTTACTTTCTCTAATCCTTACCTTCATGGCTAAAACTTGCCATGCCACAAACATTGTAGCAAATCACACTCATTCCTTTCATATTCTCCTGATGAGATTCATTCTCCTGATGAGTTTCACTCAAGCTTCTTCTCATGAATCTCTTCCTTATAGAACTGACTCCTAAGAGGCCACTTCCATGATCGCTATGATCTTAACCTGTTTAAGTCTAAAGTTAACTGTTATCTTCCACACATATCTGCATAAGCTGTGCCTCTTACTGTGTAAGTGGCTCTCTGGCCTTGTACAGGGTGAACACTACTGTAAAAAAAAAAGAAAACATGGATCCAATATAATTTGGATACTTTCAGAGGTCAAACACAATTATATATTATAGCATCTTCTGAAATTCACATTTGTTTTAACTGTTGATGTTATTTCTAAACAATATATTACTGTTTACAATAAAAATTATTTTATATTATGTTAACTTAAAAAAACATTCTTTCCTTTTATTTTTTTTATTACATTAAAAAATGATTTGCTTTAAATTTTCACTCAAAAATATTCTCTTTGGCTTTGTTCAGAATCTCTCAGTTACTATAAAAATAATTTGTCAGTCAGTTAAATGCCATATATGATACTCACTTTGGTGATCATGTTTCTTTTGACCCATGGCTGACTAGGCAAAAGATTTTCCTGTAATAGGTTGCCATTACTTTCTGTGATAGACTAGTTGCCAACCAAGGCTATAGAATTCAGTCTGTCCTGCTATTCAGCCCATAACTGGAGAAGAAATTTTCTCAAGGGTATTTGTGTATTTGGATGTAATGAACTGAACCAGAATTCAAACTTGGCTCTAATTTCTCATTCAGTGTTGTCATCCATTACATCACATTTTATTGTCAGAATAACTAATTACTGTAAATAATGTAAATAAATAATCACTTTTTGTCCTTAAAATCTAGAAATAATTTTTAATTAAAATTCTCTTTGTTGTTTTCATTGCTATATTTTGAATTTTAAAATATTTTTGAATGCTCAGTAAATTACGAAAGCTGAATGAACTTAACACACTTTCTGCATTGGTGATACATTTAAAAACAATGCAATTTTTATGAGCGAAGCAAAATATATAATTCAAAACATTTATAAAAAGAAATAATTCATTGACATATTTAAGCAATAATTAAAGAACTGACAATTATTTTGTTACAAAAGCTTTGAAAACTTTACCTTAGCTGAAATACTCTGGTGTTGATAACAATAAAGATGAGGATGCTAGTCGGAATAGAATCATGAATGACAACTGATTTCTTTTTAATCTCTACCTTTCACCATTCTAAAGTACATTGATGTCTTTTTTTTTCTGCAGATAAATGCCTGTGCTTACCTTGATAAACAGAAAGTAACAACTTATATGGCATCACCACAATGTCTTGGCTATGAAAAAAAAACCTTTGTAACGAAAAAGATGTGTTTACCATCTGTAGAAGAAATTCTCAGGTAACTAATGACTTGAATGTTATTTCTTTGTAAGTATTTAAAGAAAATATCCAATTCTTTAGCACTCTATAGCAGTTGTACAAAACTTTATTAATGTTATAAAAACAAATGTATTGAAATTGTATATGCTGTATATTTTCCTGTATAAGGTAATCTTTAGATAAAACAAGGTCAAAAAATCGCAGATTTTCATTAATTTCTTTTAGGTAATTTATTATGAAGATCTACTCTAACAGGTTCTTTTCTCTCACTTCCTGTCTGCGGAACTCCTTTTTGTTTACTTGCTTCCCTAATAGCTACAATCTCCAAAAATGTAAATGCAATGTTAACTTCTATCTTCTTGAATCCCATTCTTCTTTTATCCTTTCTTCAATATCCCTGTCCCCAGTCTTTTCTCTCACAGTAACCCCCTGCACCCTAGTTGCAGTCCTGCCTTGCTTGGGGTGAAATGATTAAAAAAAAAAGTTATACCAGTAATATATGAGGTAGAAATGGTTTTATTACTTTTATTATCAATTTGTTTGATAATATGAATTTTTTTATGTATGTTATTTGTTATCACACTGAGGCCGTGATTAGCCTATTGGCAAACATCACTCATTTAAGGTTTCTGTTTTAGAATTGTAGTATAAGTCGCAATAAACAAAAATAACATAAAAAATTAATTTGCAACAAACAAAAAATAACTCTTGGGATGTGGAATATCAGAACCATGAACAACTGTGGACAGCTGGAGAACGTGAAGCAGGAGATGACTAGATTGAATGTAAACATTTTAGACATATGTGAAACGAGATGGTCAGGCAATGGAGACCTCATTTATGACAACCACAATTATATACAAAGGAGGTGAAAATAATGAAAACAGAGTTGGCATTATACTGCATAAAGACACAAGGAAATGCATTATGGGATACTACCAGATATCTGAAAAAATTCTAGTAGTTAAACTGAAAGGGAAGCCTCTCAATATATCTAAATCTAAACTTATTTATAAATGGAACTTATTCTGTGTGTGTGTGTGTCCGTTACCTATAGACTCCAAAACGGCTGAACCGATTTTCTTGAAAATTTACACAGTTGTACTATCTGCAAGTGTTCTTAGCTAGGTTTTGTGTAGAGATACCCCCCAATAAATATCGAAAATCGATAATAAAAAAAATCGGGTTATAGAAGGAGTGGTCCAATTTTAATCAAATTTGATACACTCATAGACAAAGACATAAGAAACGATATTCAGAAGTTTCAAGGTTGCAGTTCTTACAATAGTGCAGAAAATCAATAATATATATATATAAAAGGCAATATGTTTGTGTGCGTGTCTGTTTATCTGCCTGTATGTCTGAATTAATTTTTTCAGCCCTTTTATTTTAGTTTTTGCTTCGGGTTTGGCTCTAAGTAAGTATAATTGTAGTTCTTAGTCTCAGCCATGATACCATTTACTCAGAGGACTTATTTAGCCTTCAAAATTCATTTTACGACAAAAAAAAAAACTTATTTGATATGGATACCAGGAAATCAAAATTTAACTTACATCCATTCATTTTTCTTTCAGTCTACAGTTTCGCTTTAACTGGAAACAACTATTGCTTTTTAGTCTTTCATGTCAACGTCCAAAGAATCTGAGCTCCAGGACCATGGATTAGTTTTACAGCTTTCATTACACCCGAGCAACGCCGGGCTATACTGCTAGTTGGTAATAATGGTATGTGCACTGACAAAACATAGTACAGAAGAAGAGATCAAGTCCTTCTACTCTATATTTGATTATACCAAGGTACAGTGCAAATCACAAGATATCAGAATCATCATGGGTGATCTTAATACCAAAGTCAGCCAATGATTGGCAATTTTGGACTAGGACACTGAAATGGCTGGGGTGAGAAAAAGCAAATGACCAGATAATAACCAATGCCTAGTTCCAATAGCACCCAAGAAGATTATGGACATGGAGAAGTCCAGAAGGAGAAATTAAGAACCAAATTGATTATGTGACTATCAACAAGAGATTCAGAAATGCAGTCTTTCACTGCAAAGCCTACCCAGGTACTGACTGCGGAAATGACTACATACCAGTTTTATGCAAACTAAGAATAAAAAACTAAGGCAATTAAAGAAACCTAACACAGCCCTAAGACTGCAGTACAATGGACTCGTGAATGACCTAAACATGCCGGAAATGTATATGGACAATGTGAAAATGAAATACAAAGAACAAATTGGAAACGGAAGCTCAAAATGGAGCACACTCTAGTGTGGCTCTAGTGACATCAACAAACAGCATCATCCCAAATGAAAAAATATGTAAGAAGAAAAATGAGTTGATTACTGAATAGATTCTTGACCTGATGCAAAAGAGACAAAAAATGATGCCAACATATGGAATGGAATACAAGAAACTACATAAGGAAATAAGGAGAAAATGCAGACAGGCTCAAGAAAGATTGTTCAATGACAAATGTGCTGAAGTAGAGAGACTGAGCACGACAATAATGGATGATATGCATAAAAATAAAGAAACTAAAAGGACAAAAGACCTGCTCAGCAACAGGATGTATAAAAGCAAAGGACGGTACACTAAGACTAGAAAAAGAAAAAATACTTCAGAGATGGGATGAGTATATTGCTGATTTCTTCCACGACAAGAGAGAGCAATCAACAATATACAAAAATACAGATGGGCCTGAAATATTAAAAACCGAAGTGGAATTGGGAGTGGCCAAATTGAACAGTAATAAAGCAGAATGACCTGATGTGATTGTAATAGAGATGTTGATAAATAATAAACAAAATCTATAACAGCAATATATTGGAGGACCTAAGCAGATAAATTTTTATAACACTATCGGGGAGCTGAGTTCAAATTCCAATTGAATTCATTGCATTCACTTACGTGCAAATATCCTTGGGAAAGGTATTAATCCGTCTCTTTCTTCCAGTTATGGGTTAAATAACAGGACAGATTGGGTTTTATAGCCTTGGCTGGCAACCAATCTACCGCAGAAAGCAATGGCAACCTACTGTGGGATAATCTTCTGCCCAGTCAGTCATGTCTCTTTCGAGACATGATCGCCTAAGCGTGTTTCATGTATGGCACTTAACTGACCTAAGAAGCCAGATACAAAGGAATGTGAACTCCACTGAACAGTCAGCTTAATGAGCCACATAACAGAACTCATTGTCAGAATTCTAATGAACAGAGTGTGCAGCAGAATCTGCCCAGAGATAGAACAAGAACCGTGTGGCTTTGACACCAGAACAAGAAATGTGATATTCATGCTCAGAATGCTATTTGAAAGAGCAATACAAATGCAGAAGAACTTTTATCCATGCTTTATAGACTACACAAAGACATTTGCCAAAGTACGCCATAAAGACTTGATAGAGATGCTTGACAACCTCAACATTTTTGGAAAAGACATTAGAATAATCAGGAATATATACTGGCAGCAAACCACTTGTGTACGAATAGGAAGTGAATTCAACAGATATACAAAGATAGAAAGAGGCGTAAGATGATCACTTACGTCCTGAAGGGACATGGCACATGAAAAAGAAGCAGTATAAGTCGACCCCCAATTTTTAATTTTTGGGGATTTAAAGGTTGTCTTATATGTGGAAATATACACAATAATAATAATAATAATAATAATAATAATAAAATAGTGTAAGAAGAGCAAGGATAATAAAATCAATCATTGTAAAGGAGATGGATTGAAACAATAACTACAATAAACAATAACAATAAAGAGGATAACTAGTTTTTGATTCTTGCTCTTTGCTGCCAATTAAGGCCAAACATGTAAACAATGTTTAAAAAAAACAATAAATTAAGAACAGTCAGGGAATCAGCAGAGGAAAAAAAAAAATATATATATATATATATATATATATATATAAAGACAGAAAATCTAAGCAAGAGCCAACAACTGACCACGGTTTTGCCTAATGGCTCGTCAGGGAAATTGGCTCGTTTTCCCTGATATTGTGCATCTGAAAAATGACGCCTTTATTGTTGTTGCCATCCTTTCTGTTTCTTTTGGCTTGGATCAAAGTGTAGTATCTGCTTTCAAGCAGATAAACTACATTTCATCTCTCAATTGTGTCTCTGTAGACAGTGTAAGCTCAGGCTCCTCACATTAAACTGACTTTGTGCCACATCTTGTCAGTGTGATATGCAAAATAATACAATCACTTCCCAGCCTTTTGGCTAATATCAAAGTGTAGTATCTGTTCTTATCATCTTAATCTGGTTCTCTCTCTCTCTACTTCTATCTTCCCTTCTTTCTTTCTTTTAATTTTCTCAGTGAAACTAAGTAGTGTCTTACCCCTCTTCCCATGCAATCAAAATAAAATAGTCTGTTTTTTTTATGAGGTATTGACAGCATGTAATGTAATGGTCCTGTGACCTAACAAAAGGAAGGACACCCACAAATGCAATATTTAACATATGTCAATAGGTATCATGGCGATTATAATTCTTCATTTATTTATTTTTTACTGATTAGCAATGGCAAAAAGTAAAGCTAACCAAAGAATATTTTTTAAACTTTAGCATTATATTGCTGACAAAGGCTGAAGAATGCATTGGCTGAATCACTGTTAACAGCATTAAAAATAAAAACTATGAAGAAGTTTTATTGTCTGAACAATTTTGAAATTAAAGTTAACCTGTTTTTAATTCTTTTGTGGAAGGTGTCTGATTGTTTGATTAAGAAACTATTTATGTGTCACCTGTTCACATTCAATTTACATTTATTTGCTAAGAACAACTGTGTTCTGTAAACTTATTTATTTGTCAATTGATCTGTAAGATGGAGTCATGTCTGATATTGAATGTGTCTCTCTTTCCCTTTTGTATTTTGGAATCTTCAACAGACATAACACGACAATGTGTACTCATTGTTAAACCCAACAATAGAATTATAACTGATTTATTTGAATAATGGAAATTTATATTAAAGTGGTACTGAAAATGTGAAAGTAAAAATGTGCTCAGGAAAACAATTTAAGTGAATGTTCATTTTTTGTTCATATTTTTTATAAACTGAAATTCATAAAAAATATTTGACTGTATTGTATTTAATGTAAAAATTATCTCTTTATATAAATAATTTACTAAAAAGATAAAATATTGCAGTGAATAAATTATGTACCTAAAAGATTAATTCATTTATTCATGACCCATTTCCTTTTCAAATCAAGAATTTAACATTTTCTTGAAAAGAAAATTAAATAAAAAATCTCCCCTTTTAACAAGTAATTAACTTCTTATTAAATTTATTGGTTGGGAATACAAAGCATATTTTTCTTTTAACTTTTTAATATATTCATTCAAATATGCTTCTTCAAATGTTACAATCTCAACTTCAAATCAAGAGTAAATTGTTACCTCTCCTCATTCTTATAATTCATATTCATTCATATTTCCTACTTTTACATTCATATCACAAAACTTCATTTTGTAATGCTCTACCCTGAGTGGCTCCTGAGCCTTGTATTGAGTGAACATTAATAAAAAAAAATTAAATCCTTACATAATGTCATTTATTTTTGATAACTCTTAGAAATTGCTATACTACATGACTTATACCATATTTTTATAAATAAATTTATATTAAAGTTTTCTGTCCCTCCTCCCTTCACTCAATTTGAGGTGTTATCATCTTTTGCTGATAAAGCAGAACATTTTGTTCATAAATTCTCTTCAAATTCTACTCTTGACTCATTTGGAGTATCTTGGCCTGACTTTACACTTAGAACCGAATCCTTATTGAGTGATATCATATAACTTTGTCCATGGTTTTGGCAATCATCTCTAAACTGGATCCTAGCAAAGTATGTGGACTTGATGGTATTCCTGCAATAATCCTTAAGAAATGTTCTCATGAACTGGCTCTTGTTCTTTCTTATCTCTTCAATAAATGCCTTGCTGCTTCTTGCTTTCCTATTTGTTGGAAATCTTCTATAGTTCCAGTCTTTAACAATTCAGGCAAACCATTTGGTCCTATCAGCCTTATACCACCTTCCGGAAAAGTCCTTGAGGCTCTAATCAACTCAATCAAATTGTTTAAGCATCTTACATCGCAGAGTCATCTGTAAATCAAGTGCTGGTGTGTTAAGAATTATTGCTAAAAGAATCTGTCAAACATTAGACAAGAATGGTAATGCTGTTGTTTTGGATATTTCAGGTATTTGACAGGGTTTGCCATATTAGTATTCTTTACAAGTTGAAATGTTATAGTATTTCTGGACAGATTTTTGAACTGATCCAATCTTTCTTATCAAATTGCAAAAATGTGAGTTGTCTTGAATGGCCAATCTTCTAGATCTTTTTGCATTAAAGTAGGTGTGCTGCAGGGCTCTGTCCTTGGACTGACGTTCCTAATTTTCATCAACAACTTTTCTGATTTTCAACTCTATACTGATGACACAACTATTCACTCCTTTCTCAATAGTACATTTCATTCACTTGGTGAGGTCAAATTGGCTGCTGCTCTCAAAAATGACCTACACTCTGTTAATTGGGGGCAAGAAATGACTCATTAATTTAGTAGCTCCAAAAAGAAACTGCTCTAATCATGTTAAAGAACCTTTTCTGCCTTCCATCAGCATTGCTAATGCTAATATCCAGAAGAGTGACCCATTGCACCTTCTTGGGCTAACTGTTTTTGATGAAATGAATTGGAAAGATTATATTGAATCAATTGCTAGGTCTGCTGAAAGAAAAATTGGTTCACTATATTGTACTAGACAGTTTTTTTTTGTCAAAATCTTTCTTACATATTTATAAGTCTACCATTTATCCATGCTTTGAATATTACTGCCCATCTGGTCTGGTGCTTCTGCTATATAAAAATTCTAGATAAAATCCAAAGAATCTGCAATCTTATTGATCCTGACCTGGCATCTTGACTTCAGTCACTTTCTGAATATAACTTCCCTGTGCCTTTTCTATAAACATTTTCATGGTAATTATTCCGATGAGCTCTTTTCTTTGGTACCTTGACTTTATGAAATTAAGCATAATACTAGATTGGTAAAAAGGTCTCATCATTTTACAATTAACATGGGTAGATATAACTAAGTTTTATGTTAAAACTTTTTTCTCTCGCACTTCTCATTTGTGGAACTCTCTTCCAGTTTTTTACTTTTCAATGTCAATGTGTTATTTTATATCAACGTGAATTTTTTTTCTCTAGTGGGGAAACAATCTTTATTTGGATTCAGAAATAACACATTTTTACACTTTTTTTTTTCATTTTTTTAACTTTACGAGTAAAAAAACAAAATGGAAAAAATGGAAAAATAAACTTATTTATTCTTGTTTGTTTCAGACTGACAAAAAATATTGTTGTACAGACACGCGTAAAAGTTTTATTTGTTGCTACAGACAAAGACCCTATGCTAGAAAAATTACAAAGGCACCTGAAAGCACAAAAGGTTAGATTATTTGTTTTTCTTTTCTATTTCTTTTTAATCTTCCTTATTGCTGAAACTATTTTTACTGATAAATTTTGAAATTAAATAAAACTCTTATTTAAAAAAAAATAAGGTTCTCTAATAGCCTAATAAAATTTATCAAACTGTAAGTATCTTACTGGATCTGTAGAAATTGCAACAAAGATTATCCATTATCTCATGCTTCTGCTCTTCTCTAACCCTTTGCCTGTATCTTCACATTCTATCCCTTATCCCTTCCAATACAACTAAGATTATCCATTATCTCATGTCTTTGCAATTTTTCATATTTTGCCTGTATCTTATTCTCTCCCTTATCATTTCCAGTACCAATAAGATTATTCATTATCTCATGCCTTTTGCTTTTCTTTCACCCTTTGCTAGTATTGTTATATTTCCATTATCTTTTCTAAACTTTGATGTCTGTTCATGTTTTTTATCTAAACGTTATACAAACATGGAATAATTTCATGTACACTACCGGCCATAATTATTAGGCCACCCCAGTTTTTTTAAAAGAAATGATGTTTTTCATACTATTTTAGTATTTATTGCCAAATGAAAATAGAATGGTTCTTTTGTTATTATTACTTTTCAAAATTTTCCAAGGCAAGGAAGCAAAGATGGACACGTTTGAATCACCCTAAATTTTCTTCATTCTTTCATTTATGAAACTGCAATATAAGTAATTATTAAATATTTATAAATTCATTTGATGCACGTGTTATTGTGCAATATTAATGAAAGAACCATTCTATTTTCATTTACAATTATTCACGTGCAATAAATACTAAAAAATAGTATGAAATACATCATTTTTTTAAAACCCTGAGGTGGCCTAATAATTATGGCCAGTAGTGTACATAAAAGGAGTAAATGAGGCACAAATACTTTCTTTTGTATTCTCTCTTTTAAACTATTGTTCTGAGTATGACAATAAACTGCATCTGGCAGCATGTTCTTTGATCAGGAAGTTTTGAAGAGTGTAGAAGCACTTCTTAATTGCTTCTGTTCCTAAGTTCACTCAAACTGGGGTAGTAGCAGTTAATAGTTAACCCCCAAAGTGGGCAAGGCATCAATAGCTGTCCCCGCCCCACACACACCTCAAGGTTACGAGCTACCACCACCTGGATGGCAGACCCATACAGCAGTTATCAACAGACTGATGGCCTGGTGTTTGAAGCTGTTGTGGTTTGGCAGATGATCCTTTTAGGAGGACAATGGTGAGGCACAATGCCAGAGTGTGTGAACGCTGAAGACCTCAGATGCCATTAAGGATGTCAGAATGCTGGAGACCTCAGATGCCATTAAGGTCTGAGTTGGGATGTCAGCCAGGACAGGTGATCCTGTCACAAAATTTTGTTTCACCAGTATTATAATGGGCTCATCAACAGATGCTGTAGATATCATGGAAAGAGCTGGCAGAATGTGATCACTGGTAGTGGAAGCTATCTGCAGTCAATATTTATGACAGATACACTTGGAGATTTAGAGTGAAATCTGCCATGCGTGCAGCTAGCCAGTTACCTAGAAGGAAATCCACTGTTGTGAATTAGGCTCCTGCACCTGCATGATAATCAAAAAGTACTGATGATGAAAAAGAATAAGAATGCTCTCCCTCCATTAAGAATTTTAATGTAGCAATATTTTCCATCCCTGCCTGCCATTTTAGTTTTTATTTATTATCTCTTTATATACACTAAACAAACCTCTTTCTTTATCTCTTTTGTTTGTCTCATTCTCTTCCTGCTCGCTCCATGTCTCCCAAGTGTCTCCTTCTCTTTTTAATCGCTCCATGTCTCCCATTTGTCGCCTTCTTTTCCCACTTGCTCTGTCTCCCATTTGTCGCCTTCTCTTCCTGCTTGCTCCATGTCTTCCATGTCTCCTTCTCTTCCCACTCACTCTGTGTCTCCCATTTTCTTCTTCTCTTCTTACTTGTTTCATGTCTCCCATTTGTCTCCTCTTCCCACTCTCTCCATGTCTCCCAATTTGTCTCCTTCTCTTCCTACTCTCAAATTTCTTGGTCTAACCAAAACAGATTCCAATGTTTGGTTAGATTTTTGAAAGTGAATTGGGCTCAGTACTTTTGAACACTTGCTGGAGTGTGAGTATGTCTAATATATAAATATATATACATGCACACACACACACACACAGTGGTGGCTAGCCCCTCATATCCGAATATACCTGTCTACTAGAGTGGCTAGCATATCCTCTTTGAAGACGCCTACTCAGGCACATTGTGTTTGTTCAACACCCACAGAGCCCACCTCTGGGTTATACTGCAACAATGTTGAGTGGCCCTTAATTACAGTTTCTGGGAGAGAACGAATTATCCGTCATGATCAACAGCCTGAATTAGGTGCTTGAACAAACCCTTCATCACAATGACTTGTGACATTTTCTTTCACCTGGTTTTTCTTCAATTATATCTGACTGTATTACTCTCTTCACATCCTTTGCATCCTCATTTTCTAACCACTTAGCATTTGTTTTTCTTGTCTATGAATGACCAAATGTCTTCTTTTGGACATAAAAACTTGGCCACTTTCAAGAAGCTGACTATCTATTGGCTGGTGCCATAGCCTCAGTGTCCCTTTTAATTTCCTTTATCAGTTTAGAAGTTGCCATGTTAATATTTTTAAGATATCTGAAACTGTTAAAATTTGATACGTGCTTTGTAACAGATTGTTTCCATTTAATACTTTTTACAGTGTGCACAGATACTACACTGATTTTAGACAAAACCATTAGGAAGCAACACTTTTTGAGCAGAGTGCTCAGAAGAACTAATTCATATGTTTTTTTTTTTAATCGTATCACCCCGAGCAAGGCAGTAACGCCACTAATATGCAGGGGGCTACGTAATAGTGAAAAGATTGGAAAAGAGAAAGCCGGAAACCACATCCTAAACAGGGAACAAGGGATGAGCCTCTTAACCTGTTCAATAGACATGGGTGGAGTGTGAACCAGGTGATAGATAGCTCTATCTACTCCAATTAACATCTATCTACTCCAATTGTAAATAATTCCGTCATTCTTAATGGGTACTATGCTAGTAGTGATAATGAAAAAGCAATATAAAGAATAAATTCAATAGTTTAAACAGTTCTTGAAATGAAATGATTTCTGAAAATTATGAAAAGTATCAGAATTTTAATGTTTGCTACATTTTGATGATTAGTACAGTTTGAAACAAAATAATTAATACTTAAATTTTAATGACTCAGTAGTCATTAGAATATTCTCATTGGATGATGTCTCTCTTGTTTTGATAATTATTATTCTTCAAATCTGTAATAATTATTTATTGTTTTGCCTTTTAGTTTTTCCTGAATCTAGCACATAATATAGATTTTTTTTAATGTATTAACAACTGTTTTTTCTTTTATTAATAGGTTCAAGTATTTCATTATGATCCATGGCTGCCCCAACTTGATCTTGCCATTTTGGAAAAATCGAAGCACTTTATTGGAAATTGCGTTTCCTCCTTTAGTTCATTTGTTACACGATCAAGGATAAGAATGGGAAAACCGAGTTCTTTTTGGGGTTATAGTTTAGAAGAAAAATAAGAAAGATTAAATCAAGATTTATAAAGATAGAGAGGGAAGGAAAATATCAAAAGTGTAGCAAAAGCAACACCCTTTATTTTATTTTATTTTATTGAAAAATAAATTACATTATTTTGATAAAATTAATAAGTATTGCCACATCAAGACAAACTGATTTGTTAAGATTAGCAAACTATTTAAAATGTTCCCTTTCACATTCAATACAATGCTGAATTCTCTCAGCAATGCTTCTACAAACCATTTGATATATTTCCACATAAAGTTCAGAAAATTTATCAGAAATTGCTTATTTTAATTTAAGAATTATTTTGGGTTTGAGCCTAGAAACAAAATCTTTCATTACACCTCACAAGAAAGTCTGGTGTGAGTTCTGGTGATTGTGATGGGCATTCATTTGCTTCACATCATCCTATCCACCTCAGCTAAAAAAATGGGGTTATTTTTACTGCACCAATATAAATATCTTGTATAACTTTAAGATTAATTCCATCAAGCAAAATATAATTTAAATCTGTCCCTTGGTTACAAGAGAGCTTATTTTCAATCAGTATTATTAAATTTATTGGTGTGATTGTTCACAGAAATAAAAAAGGAGGCTTGAAAGAAAAAAAAGTAATATATATATATATATATATATATAGTGTATCGAGGCAGCAAATAATTTTCTAAACATATACTGTTAAATATATTAATTATTATGTTATTGTATTACTGTCTTAATAACCTCTCTGAAAATGGCTCATGTGAGCCGAAAGCTTAGAACCAAATTAATAAAAAATTATCCAAATGTTGGAGAATTTGTGTCTTTATTTTCAACTGAAATTAAAGCCAAAATACGATGTTTAGAATGGCTCATGATTAAACATAATAGACATTCATTGTCTCTTATATTTAACAGTATATGTTTAGAAAATATATATTGTCATGTTTGTTACAATGGTTTATAAAAGCATAGTATCACTACACAAAAACTTTCACGTTTCGGAGCTACGTTTGTCCCTCATCTGGTGATCAGTTGAAATGAAAAATAAATGATGAAAACGATTTATTTTTGGTAATATGATATGTAAGTGAATGTGGTGGGAGTTTAGTATGATTTAGCCGGCAGTTTGTAGCCATAGTGATTCAGCCTTGGGTTAGGAGAGGGTTGCAGAGTAGCTTAGTTTTGGACAGGTCACTTTTTAGATTTGTCTGGGTAATTCTTATATTGGAATGTAAGATTTTTTAAGGAAGGTTTTGTATTGGGATGTAAGGTTTTTTAAGGAAGGGTAGATACTTTTTATTTTACTACTATCTATGAGTGGATGGAATAAAGGTGCTATTAATGTTGTGTGAGTTTATTTTCTTTTATTTATATGATGTTCGTTTTTTTTATTTTGAAGATTAAATATGGGTATTAATTACCTTTTTGGAGGGGTTTATTTTATGTGAATGAGGTATTTTTTGGTTAATTAAATTTTAAAGAAAAATATTTTCACTGTTTACATAACACTGCTAATTTGTCTCTATGGTTCAATAGTTCGCCATTGTTGGGGTACTTTAGAATGTCTATCGTCTCACTTAAGCATAAAGGGCAGATGTCGTTAAGCGAGTTATACATATATATGTGTGTGTGTGTGTGTGTGTGTGAGAGAGAGAGAGAGAGAGAGAGAGAGAGAGAGAGAGAGAGAGAGAGAGAGAGAGAAGCAGCCATCCAAAGAAAGAAAAAAAAAGTCTGACCTGAAAGAGCTGTGAATAAATTCCTTGTTATTCATAAAGAAATAATGAAAGACTGACACAGTCCTGGGATTTATAAAAAAGAAAAAAATATATTTGTGGTTATGAATACAGTTTGTGGCTTGCATAGTCTTGATTAGTAAAACACCTGTTGTATTATAACAGATGACTTCAAGATATGCAGGAAATTTATTAATTCTGTTCCATATTACTTATGAACAATCATGAAATGATGAACTTGAATTGCAATAAAAGGCAACAGAAATTAAAATGAAAGGAAGAACATTAAAAAATGGGCAACATTTAATCTTTGTGTCTGCAAAAAAAATAACACTTTATCAAAAGTGTGTTTTTTCGTGACACTTGTGTCAAAGGAATAACTACCCTTTTGACAAACCATTTTTTTTACTACTTCATATTTTTGAATCTCTTAACAAGGTTTATTTACAAGATTATAAAAATATGTGAACCAAATATAATGCGATATTATTTACCTTTTATAAAGAAATAAATTTGAAAACTTTTTTATTGAAATATAAAAAAATTATTAAAATATGTAAACCAGCTACAATGTAATATTTTTTTATTTACCATTTTATAAATAACAATGAAAACAAGTATTTTCTTTTTAAATCTAATAAATAGTGTTTAACAACTTTGTTGTTAATTCTCAAGAATAAAGAAACTATAAATCCACTTTCATATGTTTGTGTTTTATTAGTATTCTGGTCCTGGGTATAACAGTAAACTGCATCCAGCAGCAAGGCCTTTGGGAGGTTGTGAGGAGCATGGAACCACCTCTTCATTGCTGTTGTTCCCAGGTCCAACCTGACCTGGAGGGGTAGCACCTGTTAGGGTCCCAGCAAATTAGAGCTTTTCAAAAATCAAAAACAAATAATGGGAACAATTAAAAATTCAAAATGGTGACAATTTTTCCCATCGTATCCTGTATATACTAATTTTTAATTAAATACATCTGGCTTAAATATATACCATTTTGTTGACAAATTAAAATGATCAAATTTCAGATATATATGGTTTTAATATACTGTCTTATTAATCTAAAACCAATTTAAATTTTCACAGCAGTAAATTATTGGCTCGTAAATCAAATCTAAATTGTTTAAAATCATTACAAGCAGTTATTTTGATTAAAAAATGTCTTTATTACAATGAAATAAAGTGTAATAAAAAAAACTTCAATAGATATTGTAACGATGTGATCTTCATTACCTCCCTTTGACTATTTAACTATTTTCCAATAACTGGGGTCAAAACACTATGAAAGTATAAAAATTGACTTTTATAGATATATATACATAAAAATAAACTTTTATAGAAAAATATACATTTTTGAAGGAAAATTATTACCAACAAATCATTTTTGAAAAAAAAATTATTACCATAAGACATTTTTGAAAGAAAAAAATTATTTCATAGCAAAATATTTTTGAATACAAAACTAAAAGACATTTTCAGTTTTCTAAAATAAAAAAAAAATAAAAAAATTTCCATTAAAATCTGACTAAATCAACCTTTTCACTACAACCAAACATTAAAAAAAAATAACTTAAGATCCTACCTTTTTGGCATTAAATAATCCACAGAGGTTGATATGCCGTTAAACAAAACTCAAACTATTAGTATTCTTGTCATTTATTTTTATAACAACAAACATTGCTGAGGGAGTCAAAACTGTATACAGTAATAAGTGTCAAGGAAATAACTGTCCCTTTGGCATATCATTTTATCATGAATACGAGGGTTAAACATTGCCAAAAAGAGACTAATAAATGATGGTATCTGAGAAATTCAAAATATTACAATTGAATGAGACGGCAAATTCTGATATTGATTTGTCTGCGATAAAGGAACTTAAGAAGTGTGCATCGTTCAGTATTTGTGTGATGTCTTTATCATGCATGACAAATTTGATTCAGTGTTATTTGAATGGTAAGTATTTCTAATGTGAATTTTCTTATAGTTCACTACATTATTACTTATTTTACTATTCATGTGTGTGTGAATCATTTATAAATGGTGAAGTATGTAGCATTCAGGCTCCTGATTATCATTAAAAGATTTTGAATACTTTTTTAATATTAAGATCATTAGAAGTGTTCATGATTGTTTGAAGATTGTTAAAGCTTTTCTTAATTTCTATATAACATTACATTCAGAATATAATTCTGTTTATTTACATTATTAATAGTAAAAAAAAACAAGCATTTTTAAAATTTCAAGAACTCAAGATTTGGAAATAAAAAAAATTAATTTGATTTAAATAATTACTTGAAATGATTTTGAACAATTTTGAGCTGATATCTGTGTTAATACGAAACCTGCTACCCTAAAATTTGAAAATGGCCTTAAGTTGGGTATATAAAGCTATACATCTGAAATTTGTTTAATTGAATTTGTCCCCCCAAAAGATGCACAAGTGAATTTAAGTCAATAGGCAAAACTTATTTACTGTGGAATTAAATATTTTCCTTTTTACACAATGATTTCATTAAATTGTCGTTCAAGTTGTCAACAATGAATGAAAAGGTGACTGAAATATTTCCAAGATATATTTTTGTGATAAGTTTCATAAAATCTCATCTGTTGCAAATAAAATGACAGACAAAACAACCTACAGCATTTCTTTTGATGTTTCAACCTGCTACCAGCTTCACTTCACCTGCTACCAGGATATGCATTGTGGTACAGTGGATATCGGCTTGGAACGAGAAACTGGGGAGCCGAGTTCGAATTCCAGTTGAATCCATTGTATTCACTTACGCACAAATACCCTTTGGAAAGGTATTAATCCATCTCTTCCTTCCAGTTATGGGTTAAATAGCAGGACAGATTGGGTTCTATAGCCTTGGTCAGCAACCAGTCTACCGCAGAAAGCAATGGCAACCTACTGCGGGATAATCTTCTGCCCAGTCAGTTATGTCTCTTTCGAGACATGATCACCCAAGTGTGTATCATGTATGGCACTTAACTGACTAACTAGCTTCACAATGTATTGTTTATCACTTTCAGAAATATTTGTTTTTTTCCTCTAACAGGAAATTTATGATTTTGTTAGTT
Source organism: Ascarosepion bandense (assembly GCA_037127315.1). Taxonomy (NCBI): domain Eukaryota; kingdom Metazoa; phylum Mollusca; class Cephalopoda; order Sepiida; family Sepiidae; genus Ascarosepion; species Ascarosepion bandense. Next base: position 2,127,886 of record JBBBDQ010001092.1, read on the forward strand.
GTAAAAAAGATGGCATTTCATTCATACAATTTTATAAATATTTCTAACTAAACATTACATTAATACACAAAACAATGTTAAATGTTCTTAATTTGTGTACTTCATGGGGCACTTTTTCAAAATAAAAAATAAACAAGAATCTCTTGTTGAGTGGAACTGAGGAAAATATTTTGATCAAAGAAAATGATTATCACAAGGCACAAAGATTTTGTCTTCATTAAATTTCTTGTTATATAAAATAAAAATTATGATTTACACTTTTTTTAAAAAATTTCATCCTATTTTTGTTTCTCATTACTAATAAATTTTTGTTTCCTTCCATCAAGGAAACAGTGATTTTATTTTTTAACATATTTCATTGAAATAAAAAAAAATTATTGCATTGATTTGTTTTTTTCCCCTCTTTCATTTGTGACTGCTTCCTGCACTTTGTCTTTGAGTCTGCTGCTGCAAAATGAGTTCAGAATCTTGCATTCTGCATCTAAATGCTTAGTAATGGATGGATAAAGATATTTAGAACACACATTTTACTTTGTTACCAGTCATGATAATATCCTGTTAGATATTTTAACAAATTTAAACTCCTTTTCTTAAAAGCGGAAAGTGTGTTGATGTCTAACAAGCAAAATTTAGGAATTATAGCCAACTGTAAAGACATTGATGGTCTACTATTATAAAATTTTATATGTATTTGATTTTCAATTTTATTTTATTTTTACACTGCATTTGAAAATATCACATTAAATAAATACTCATTATTTACCATATAGAAGATCACTTAACATTGATACTTATAAAAAACTTATTTTTTATAAATTTATTTTGTTAGTAAAAATATCACTGATACATTGTGTTAGTTTCATATTTGTTACTGTAAATATATTTGGTAATAAGATTACAAAAACCAAGTATTTAATTTTAGTCAGCCTCTTGATACTCACCTCGCAAAAATTTAACTTTTTTTGACATAGTGAAAGTCAAAGGGAGGTAATTAAGATCACATCATTACAATATCTATAGAAGTTTTTTTATTTTTTACACTTTATTTCATTGTAATAAAGACATTTTTAAATCAAAATAACTGCTTGTAATGATTTTAAACAATTTAGATTTGATCTATGAGCCAATAATTTACTGCTGTGAAACTTCAAAGTGGTTTTAGATTAATAAGACAGTATATTAAAACCATATATCTGAAATTTGATCATTTTAATTTGTCAACAAAATGGTATATATTTAAGCTAGATGTATTTAATTAAAAATTAGTATATACAGGATACGATGGGAAAAATTGTCACCATTTTGAATTTTTAATTGTTCCCATTATTTGTTTTTGATTTTTGAAAAGCTCTAATATGAACATTTCAAGGTGTTTGGTGTCAATCTTTGAGGACAGTACAGAGGATTCAAAAAAGTTTGACGAAGTCTAATGGTGATTAGGAAGGTATAGCAACTCAGAAAACTCACTCTGATCATTCTTATAAGAAATAGAACTCCCACAGTCGTTGAATATGTAGAATTAGGGCAGAATAATGGATAATAAAATATACATTTTGAATGTTAAAATAGAAATTTATTAAAGGGAGGAATAACATAAGTTGTAGAAGTTAATGTTCATTGAGAAAGTTAAGGTATCAAGAGTTTGTACAAAATGTTCTAGTAGTAATTGTTGAAATAGATAAGGAGAATGAGAAAGAGAACAAGGTGCAACCTGACCTTATCTCCGGGTCGATTTGAAGTTGCCATTACATTTTAGATGTATGTCAGCAAACCACCTCCTCTGACTGAGACCATTTTTAAATATTGAATCCAGTCATGTGGGGTGGCTCCAGAATGATTTTTCTTTAGCTGTGGAAAAACCGTTTCTCTGACATATTTTGAATTTTGCGATTTGATGACCAACAGTATCCAGAGTTCCACTACATACCTGACAACAGGACTCTGCACCATGCTACACAAGCAGGAATATCCAATCATGGCTGTCATACAACTTCTGTGACCACATCACCCCTTATAACTGACCACCTAACTCCCCAGACTGTCATCCTCTTGATTATTATTTGTGGGCACATTTGAGAGACCAACAAAACTCCTTCTAACACCTAAAGATGAACTAAGGACAATGGCAGCATTCACCAACTTAAAGAGACTTTTCAGAAGAGTTGCTAGTGATTCTGAAGTTGTCTGTAGGCCGTGGTTGAAACCAATGGCAATTTTATTGAATAATTTTACTCTTTAGTATTTCAAGTATTTTTGTGTAGTTTTTGTACATATGTTAAAATGAGATGATGTTATTTTCATTTTTTTGCATAATTTAGACGACAATTATCCATCGCACTATAGCATTGTTAAAAGTAATACAGATTAAATGATGTTTTTTTGGTGTGTGCCAATTCTCTAACAATAAAGTTAGTTGCTGTATCAATCCTGAAACAAAATTCTAATATATTGATAAGATAAATTTCGTTTAAGATGAACGTTTTCCCTATTTCAATTTAGTTGTAATAGAGTTATCGCCCTTATGCTAGCAATATGTTTAAAAATTAGTTCATGGCGTTTTTGAAAGGGCGATGAACAAATTGATTATCTGTTGTACACGAGTTCCCTTTAATTACAAGTCTGGTAAAGACTTAACAAAATATGCTTTTTTTTATTACATGAAGAAACTAATTGATGTTTTTATATTAATCATGTTTATATATACATATATTTTTCAGATGTACTTCAGTGAAATGAGAAAGAAAATGTTCTTTCTCAAGTGTTATTGACTTTTCTTATTTGATATAAATATAAAAATTCTCCAACACATACAGAAATTAAAAAAATCACGAGATTAAGAAAGAAGTTACAGAAACATAAAATGTTTTCCTCTATTTTATTATCACTACTTTACATCAATAGTTTCTAAACAGAGTTTTATACAACATATGCCCTATACAAGATTGTGTTTTTTGTCATAAATCAATTAACTATATTGGCTATACTACCACTCCCCTGTGTAGACGTCTTACATGCTACCTATCTAGTAATAATAGTGCAATAAAAAACATTTATTAACCCATAACTTACAAATACCCTTAAGAAAAACTTTAGTTGAAAATACAAAAAGAGTATTTGAAGCACAATATCAAAGCACCTCGCTATAAGAGAAGCATATATCAAACAATTTTCTCTCACCGTCAACCTTACACTAACAGTGGAAATGGAGTTTTGAAAGTTTTTTTTTAAAACTAGACAAACACTCACATGATGCTTCACCGTCTGCATCACGTGACAGCTTTAAGGAACTCTCTTTATCAAAAACAAAAACAAAAAACAACAACACTAAAAACGGAAAAAAATTAAATTACAGTCAAACATGAGGACTTAACAACACCAGAAAAAAAAATAATATCCTTGAAAATGGCCTGTGAAGAGGCTGAAAGCGCTTGGAAATTCGAAAATTATGGAAAATTTTTACGTTCGTTATTTCGAGCAAAAAGGAAACATGTAAGAATACTGGAAAAATTAAACGGAAAATTAAAAATATTTTTCTTTGTCGGTCGCTTATATATATATATATATATATATATATATATATATATAATTTTTTGTATAACAGTGGCATTGAAAAAATTATTCTTATGTTTGTCATTTCTTTCTTTCAGCTGTTCTGTTCTATTGGTGGTAGTAGGGCTATCAGGGATATACTAACGCTTTTAATGGGGAAATCTAACTGGACATAATTTTTATTGCCAAGCACCCCATTACTATTTTAAAACTATAAAATCACCTTTTAATTCCTTGTATATGTTTGTACCACTGTCTTTGTTAAATATATTTGTTTAACTATTCCTTCTGTATCTTTATTTCTGGTCCCAACAAGGCCACAACACTAAATAAACCACTAATTGTAAAATATTTATAATATATATATATATATATATATATATATATATAATCATATCACACCGAGCAGCAGTAATGCCACTGATGTGCAGGGGACTACATAAGTGTAAAAGGTTAATTAGAAGAGAGTGAAGAGGAAGACGAACCAGTTAGAAAGGAGCAATAGAAGGATGGGAATACAGGTGTGATGACAGTTTCAAAGGTGGAGAGAAAGGAAAGGATATACGGGGTGGGGAAAGAACTAGAGTCAAGTGGTTAATAGATGAGTATTGACATTGCATTTAAATTCCTGGAGGTTGTAGCCGTCAGGAAAGCAAGAATATGAGCGAGTTCCACAGGCGGGAAGTGCGAGAGAAGAAGCTGCAGGAGTAAATTTGTCGTTTGCGTTTGGTTATTTTAACTGTGAATGGGTGGGGCCCATTTGCTAATCTGGTTGCACAAGTAAGCACCTGTTGAGGAGGCACCAGTGACTTAAGTTCATCCGAGCAGAAGCCATGAAAGTATTTATAGAACAGACGAAGGGAGGCCACATTTCGTCGGTGGGGAAAGTGGCTGTAGTCGAGCCGCCAAGTCGGTACTTATCACATTACTGATTCTCCTTTGGAGCCTGTCGAGAACACTGAGATGAACGGCAGGGGCGCCTGACCATATATGGCAGCAGTATTCCATGCACGGACGAATGGTTGACTTGTATATATGCAGGATGGATTCAGGCGGAAAAAACATCCTGGCCCAACACAGTGACCCAACCTTCTTAGCAGCGGATTTAGCTATGGACTCTATGTAGTGGTTCCATTTGAGATCAGAAGAGAGAGTAAGGCCGAGGAAGCACAATGAATTGCTCTCAGGGAGACTCGCTTGGTCCATGCTTATAGGAGGCAGGAGAGGTTGCCTGTGATGATTGACAGACAACAGCTTGGTTTCAGACGCATTGAAATTGACAAGCCACTTCTTGCCCCAATTTACCACAGAGTGTAGATCCCGTTCAAGGTCAGCAGCTAGATTATGTCTGTCCGCCACAACGGGTTTCTTACTGATGCGGGAGTAAGTTGTGGTGTCATCTGCGTAGATGCCTGCTTGGCACTTGATATCATTGGGAGGTCATTGATGAAAATAAGGAAGAGCGTCGGGCCCAGGATAGAGCCCTGAGGGACACCAGCATTTGTGCTGTAGGATGAAGAGGCATGCCCATTCAAAATGACCTTCATTTTGCGGTTATTTAAAAAAGACTGGATTAGATCAAGTAAGCGTCCGGTAATACCGTAACCCCATAGCTTGCATAGAAGGCCAGAGTGCCAAACCCTGTCAAAAGCCTTGGGGGTGTCCAGGGCAACAGCACGAGCCTCGCCTGACTCATCAAGGGCCTGGAGCATGTACTCCGTACCGGTTGTTAGCATGTCGGCCGTGGACCTGGCAAAGCGGAAGCCATACTGCCTGTCAGAGTAGCGTTTGTGGGCAGTAAGATGTTGAACTATTTCAGCATTAATTATGGCCTCGAACACTTTCCCGAAAATTGGTAGAAGACTGATAGGGCGATAGTTGGATGAGTCCGAGGGATCACCACAGTTCTTAAATACAGGAACGACTGAAGAGAACTTCCAGCATGCAGGAAAACAGGAAGCAGAAAGGCAGTAGTTATACAGTTTAGGGAGGACAGGGGAGAGTTCAGGAGCACACCTCTTAAGGACTATCACCGGGATTCCATCGCCACCGCTCGCCTTATGGGGGTCAAATTTTGAAATTACTCGGGATACTACTGTCGGGGTAATATACACGTCGTACAGTTTAGCCTCAGTTCTAATAGGGAAGTCGGGTGAGGGAACTCGAGATGAGTCAAATGTGGAGTTGGATGAGAATCTGCGAGCAAAGCACTCGGCTTTGTCCGCAGATGACGTGAGAACCCCAAATTCATTGATTAAAGGAGGGATTGTGGATTTGCTATTTTTCAGCACCCGTTTGCATAACCGCCAATAGTCCTTGGAGCCGATCTTGCGGTCAGCTATGCGCTGTCTCATTCTCTCAGCAAACAACCGCTTGGCGTCATTCAGGATTCTCTTGCACTCATTACGAGCAGACGTGAATAGGCGCTTATTGTGATCAGATGACTGTCTTCGGAATAGTCGGAAGTAATGGTTCCTGTGGGCAATGGCGGTCGAACAGGCAGAAGAGAACCAAAGAGAGGAATGAGGTTTTAGACAATACTTCCTGGTAGGTATGAAGTCATCAATGCCAGCTTTCACTCAAGACGAAACCTCAGAGGCACAGTCATCAACTGGGAGATCAAACACTTTTCCCCAAGGGACGTCGCATAGGAAATCGCGAAAGGCGTCATAGTCAGTTTTTTGGTAGCAATAGGAGGTCCTATAGGTAGGAGGCTCCTGGGGGGAGTGAGAGTGAAAAGAAATATTGAGAGAGACAACAGCATGGTCGGAGTTGCCGAGAGGATAAAGCTGCAAGACTTGACAGGCATCAGGTGCAGAGGTAAAGCATATATCTATTAACGAGGAGTGTCCAGAGGGAGTGCTTGGAAAGTGAGTGGGGAAGTCCACCACTTGCGTAAGGGATTGGGAAATAGCAAAGTTCATGGCGTGGATGCCCGGTGAATCAGTAACAGAGTCAAACATGACTATAAAATCGTTGGAGTCAGTCTTCAGAGTATTTCTTACAGACGTCACGGCGAGTAGCCTAAGCAAGAATTAATATTATAACCGCTAGAAAACGCAGTATAACAGGAGTGACAAGTAATCGAAACTCATACCGAGTTATTAACAAGTAGGACAAATACTTGTTGCTTCAACGCACAGGATATTACTGACGACGATTTTTTTTCACTTTGTGTGAAGAAAAAAGAGAGAAAAAAACAAAGCAAATATTCTTGAAATATGGAGGAAATATAGGCTTCTGTGATACAAATAAATTCAACAATAATAACAACAACTGCAATAGTTGTTAGAAACAACAACTGCAATAGTTGTTAGAATTCCACAAACAACAAAAACTAACGAAAATAAAACGGAGGAAAATAGAAATTTCTCCAAGTTCTTTTACTCTCGATTCTGTGCAAATGTCATATCGGAATTTACATACAACCCAGATAATGGAATTACCTTTTCTACTTGTTTTCCAAGATACAAAAAAATTTTCATAGAAGGACGCAGCGACTGAAAAGACAAGAAAAAACGAAACTTTTGTTGAGAAAATTAGCACCGCTAGAACATGAAAATACTGTAACTTCGTACTACCAAAAATCAGGAGAAATTTGTTTTAAAATAACAGTAAATATTCTGACAAAACTTTTAGCGACAAGCACTTTATTCAACACTCGTTGGAAATGTAAGAATCTGATGAAAAAGAAGACGAAGATTTTGTCATATCTGCTGGAATCGTTAACAAGGAACGTGAAAGATTAAACGAACTGACTATGGCTATGTTTAAAGAGTTAATTTTCGTTCAAGGGTTAACGACGAAACAGGCGAAAACTGAACAGAATAATAAACTTACACTATAGAAAATATCGGACGAATGTCAAAGAATCCTAAATCTGAAATGCGATGCTGAAGAAATTCAGAAAAAAAACGTGCATACATACAAACGAAAGAAAACTGTACAAAACGAAAAATTAATCCATGTTTCAGATTTGGAAGGTTACATCTCAGATACGACTCTCTCTTTAAGAATTCGAAATGCTACAAGTGTTGTAAAGTAGGACATATAAAGTCACACTGTGAAATTAAACCAAGAAAAAATTCTCACAGGAAAAAAATGTTCACAGTATTGCTAGGGAAAAAATAATCGCGGAAAACGAAATAAAATTTGTGAATTATGAAAATAAATAATGTGTATGTGAAAATACAACTACTGGTGGTGACATCACAGTAATTGATTATGCCACATGGAAAGAAATCGGAAATTCTATATTAAAAACAATTTCCAAGGGTTGCGAGTAATGTCTCAGATGAGGAATTATTTTTTATTGGCGAAATGACTTGTAATGTCTCATTCCGCAACAAGTGTGTAAAACTGCGGGATTATGTGTGTGTAAAATACTATGAACTTACTCAGTACTGACAGGATGGATTATTTGAACTGCGGGATTGACCTATAAATGCTTATTGCAAAAAGCGTAATTGAACAAACAACGAATTTAAAAACACAGACTGAAAATTTAAAAGAAAAATTGAAAAAAAAATGTTCTCCAGATGTTCTGTCAAATGAATTAGGTCGGTGCTCCAAATTGAAAGTGAAATTTTAAATGAAAAAAAAAAAATCGGCGCCAGTGTTTAAATCAAAACAGAGAGTACCATTCTTAAGATAAGGCTAAGTCAACAGAGTATTAGTCAGTTTAATTCAAAATGGGCATCACAAGCAATGTATGTAAAAAAAAAAAAAAAAAAAAAAAATAATAATAAAATTCGTGTTGATTTTTCGACAGGGCTAAACAAGTGTTTATAACCCATTACAAAGTCCAAGGGAAATTTTTGCGAAGTTAAACAGTGGAAAATTCTTTTCGAAGCTGGATCTTTCTGAAGCGTGTTTCCAGATACAGATTGATTAAAAAAGAATGTCCAGAGTTAACAATTCTAAACACGCACAAGTGATTGTATAAGTTTAACCGACTTGCTTTGGATATAAATATGGCTCCAGCTATATTTCAACAAAGTATAGATAACATGCTTGCAGATTGCAGTTTTGCAGTTGCTTATATGGATAATAGATTAATGAAAAGTATATCTAAGGAACAACATATTTGGCATATGAAAACGGTTTTTGAATAAATACGAGATGATTGGTTCAAACTCAGAAAAAGTGCGAACAGTTTTTGCCAAAAATCAAGTACTTAGGACAAATCATTGACAAAAATAGTCATCAACCAGATCCGTCGAGAACAAGTGCAAATAAAAATACGCTTCCTCCAATTTGCGTTACTAGTTTACAAGCATTTCTGAGACTAACTATTATCAAATTTATATACTTAATATGCAGAATTTGAGAGCTTTACTGCACAATTTACGTTAAAAAAAGCATAAAGTGTAACTAGACTGATAAGTGTCAGAAGGCGTTCGAACAAATAACAAATTACTAAATTCAGACTTATCATTCGTGCACTGCGATCTAAAAGAAGAAATCGTGTTGGCTTAGGTGATTTTGGTGTCAGTCAGTTAAGTGCCATACGTGATACACGCTTGGGCGATCATGTCTCGAAAGAGACATGACTGACTGGGCAGAAGATTATCCCGCAGTATGTTGCCATTGCTTTCTGCGGTAGACTGGTTGCCGACCAAGGCTGGAGAACCCAGTCTGTCCTGCTATTTAACCCATAACTGGAAGGAAGAGACGGATTAATACCTTTCCCAAGGGTATTTGCGCGTAAGTGAATACAATGGATTCAACTGGAATTCGAACTCGGCTCCCCGGTTTCTCGTTTCTCGTTCACTGTACCACAATGCACATCCGATTTTGGTGTAGGAGCAGTAATTTCACATAAGTATGATGACTGTAACAGGAAGGCCGTCACATACGCTTCGCGTTCGCTACTCTCAGAAGAAAGAAACTACAGCCAAATCGAAAAAGAGGAGTTAGCAGTTATATTTGCAGTGAAAAAAGTTCATAAATTTATACAACAAGGAGGTTTTTGGTTGCAGACAGTCCACCAATCTCTATTATCAATTTATGATTTGAAAAAAGGAATTCCTATGCATACAGCAAATAGATTACAATGTTGTGGTATCATCTTATTAAATTACGATTTTAGGATGAAATACCAACAACCCCAAAAAATTAGGACATGCCGATGTATTATCAAAATTGGTACAAAAAAATACTGAACCATTTGAGGACATTGCTATTGTAGCATTAAAAAGTGAAATAGAAATAAAAAGATATATTATGCAATGTAGTGTTTTAGGGTAGAAATCTCTTATGAGAAACTATTTATATTTGACCAAAATGAATCAGGACATTGAAAAAGTAATAAAAACCTGCAGAGGTTGTGTACTGGCAAGCAAAATTACTTACCATAAAATTATGACCCTGGCCATGCTCAAGATTACACATAGGTTTTGCAGGTCAAATAAATGGATCACATTATTTAGTGGTAGTGGACAGCTTTACTAAGTGACCAGAAGTTTGTAAGAGCAAAAAACAACTTCTACGATTACAGCAATTTTTTTTCACACAAACTGTTTCCAAGGTATGTCATTCAGAATATCTTAGTCTCGAATAACGGTACACAATTCACTGCTTACAAATTCTAAGATTTTTGTAAAATATTCTCCATTGAACATATTACTACCCTGCTGAATCTCCCAAGATCAAACGGACAAAACGGTTTGTGGGTACATTTAAGAGAACTTTGAAAAAAGTCATGAAAAGTGAACAAAGAAGCACTATAAAAATTCTTGAGAATATACTGGATAACGCCAAATCCCAATACACCGTCAGGCATGTCGCTGACAGAATTAATGTTGGCAAGAATAATTAAATTGGTATTCGACAAGTTGTTAGCAAGTCAAACAAAAATAAGAACAGATAAAAAGGACAGTAAATTTTTCAAGATTGGCGAAAAAGTGTTTTTCAGTGTGCATAAAGATGAAAAAGAAAATTGGGAAGACAGCGTAATAATTTCACAAATCGGAAACGTGCTATACATGGTAAAAGGAAAAAATAGGAACATAAAAGTCATTGCAATCCTCAAAAGAAAAGATTTATCGGAGAATTGCCCGAAAGAATTTAGAACTTATGAAAGTACTGTACGATACTTTTGATGTGCCTGCAACTCAAGAATTCGTTGAACCTACAAGTATGATGACCAGAAAAAGGAAACATTGGAAAAAACTAGAGATTGATCCGAAACGTAAAAAATACATTGAGTACGTTGGTGAACTCGCCAGAAAGAGGTGTGGATACCAATATATATAAATATCGTAAAAATGAAGCTTAAAGGGCTGTGAACAATTCAGAACGGTAAGTCCCATTCGAATATATTTATGAACATTTCGTTGTGTATGCAATTTACCTCTAGCAAAAGAAACTTGTTTTAAACTTTCCTTTTGTTAATTTTGTTTAACAAATGTTTTCTTGTATTGAAAATCAATTGGTCTGTTATTTTGTGCATGTACTCGTTTTTACTACAATTATTTCATGTACTATAAAATATTTCTGTAAGAAACCTTACACATTTAATTATTTAAGTAGCCAATCACTAAAGAGGCAATATTAAACAACATAAAGAATCACTAATTTAATAAATTTTGTTTAATATTTTTTCACCAAAAAATAATCAGAATTTTTCTTCCAACTTGATATTTTATCTTTCTTTCTTTCTTTATTCATTTATATCATATTGAATTTCACAATATGTACACACACACACACACACACACACACACACATATATATATGCACATATGCATACTTATATATATATATATATATATATATATATATATATATAAACATGCATACTTTTTTAAATTTAACTTACAGCCATATAATATTGAAACATGGATTCTCGTACAATCAAGGAAGTTAAGCAACATCGAGTCTGGTCAGTATGTAGGTGGGTAACTGCTTAGAAAATCAGGTGCTATAACCTTAAATGAGTGGGTGGTGCAGTGGATAATGGCTCGGAAATGGTAATCAGGGAACCGAGTTCCAATTCCAGTCAGGTTCGTTATATTCACTTACGCGCGAATATCCTTGAGAAAAGTATGAATCCACTTTTTCTTCTCCCCAGATTATGGGTTAATTAGTAGGACTTGTATCAGTTAATCATTATTATCTCCAAAACTTCTTACAATCTAATTTTTTTATTGCTTTAAATAACCTGAAAAAGGTTGATAAGTCGTAAAAAAACAAATCAGTTAAGTCAATCAACCTTTTAAATTTGCATTTTAGTTTGTTTTTAATAATTTTGTTGTTAAATCTTATTTGTGGTTTAAAAGTGCTCGCTGAATTCTTAATACAGGGCAAAAATGAAGCTGCCAGATTTCATACAGCTTTTGACAAGTAAGCATACAGTACGAATTCAACAAATATAAAGTTTAAAGAATAATACAGTACAGTAGCCCTTCGGTTTCTACATTTTTGCAGTTTTAGTTACTTGCAATCAGTCCGAAAGTTTTATTAAATAATGGACCCAAATTAAGAGCAAGTCTGCTGGCATTTCTAAGATAAAACATTTTTAGTGGTTACCTGTAATGCCCTGTATTTATTTTAAACTGTGTATTACATTTATCGTACTGAGCACTTCACTTGTGAAATCCTAATGGAAATATATGCTGTCTAGCAATCAAGATTACTCAAGTGCTAGGCCGAGACGAAATATACCTATTTAAAATAAAAACATAGCGTGACTATTTCAAACATGGTTATAAACTGTAAATAACATTTGAAGTTATAAAAATGTTGAATTAAAAACAATTAATTAATCTTTTAGAAATATGTATATATGTAAAAGAAAACAGTACATATAAGGTTTAGTACTATCCAAGCTCGATTTCGAATTTGAGCCGAGTTTAAATTCCAGCTGAATTCGTTGCATTCACTTACGCGCAAATACCCTCGGAAAAGGTATTAATCCGTCTCTTCACTCCAGATATTAGTTAAATAACACGACAGAGTGGGTTCTATAGCCTTGGTTAACAACCAGTCCGCCACAGAAAGTAATGGTAACTTTTTGCGGGAAAATCTTCTGCTCGGTCAGTCATGTCTCTTTCAGAACATAATCGCCAAAACGTGTATCACGTATGGCAGTTAACTGACTGCCTATCCATGGCTTCACGCATTCACAAGTCTGTCTTTCAACCAATTTCATTTTGATAAAGAGAAACTATTGAAATCACCAATTTTTAAATAATGCTTTTGTAATATGCGTCAACCATTGCTTTACTTATTCCAGTTTTTGAAACAAAAAAGAAAATCATAAAAATTTAAAGATCTAGTTGATCATTCTGGAATGTGTTGAAGCTAATTACAAAAATGATGCTTGAGAGTAATCAATGTTCTAATCAAAAGGTCAGTTATGGTTGATTTTGTGGTGATAACGACCGAGCAAAAGCGAGGGACCGGATGTTTGCACTCTAACGACCAGAAAGTAAATGACCAAAACTCGTCGGTGCGCATCCGGGTTTGCGCAGATGTTCCGGTTGAAAACTAAAAATTAATTAAATATTAAATTCCAGTTCGCGAGCCTACGCGAATTTTATTTATCGGCAAATGGAAAGCTCAGAATCAAATACGGATATGAATTCCCAAATGATCTGCTGCGATCCAAAAAGAAGATATAAAAAGCCGATACAGAAAGCACAGACAGACAGACCGACGCAGGCTGACACACACAGACTGACTCAAAAGAGACGAGTGTAATTAGTATCTCTCCTTGACCCAAGTCAAGCGGCTTACTATGCTCGCCTCCCTTCACTTCTCCTTTCCTTCTTCCCTGTCTCAAAATTACTTACTGGCCTAAGGAGCGGAAACATCAAAGACATTCCTTACTTACAACGCTCCCACATACCTAAGCGTTAATTCTCTTTCAGCATTTTATTGCCATGAACATTTTTAACGTCCGTTGGACCCATACTCAAAGGATTACTTTAATTGTAAAAACCTTAATTGATATGTGTTTATATAAAATGTTATTTTTCAACTCAATTTGCTTTTCTTGATTTATAATCATTTTATGACTTACGAGGCCAAATTCCGTTAATCTGCAACAATATGCAACTACTCTCCTAAAAGAACGACTCCCCACTACAAACTGGAAAAGAATGGATAACCACTATAATTTAATTCATATTTTAATGTTTAATAAACAAAGTCCATCACTTACTTTTTGAATTCTCCATAATGTTGTCAACAAAGCTGTTGTGGCCTTTTAGGGCCAGGAAGACACAGAAACAAGAATGTAGGTTGAACCAGTGTATTAGAATAACAAAACATATACACAAAGTAAGAGTGTTAGTAATCAGCAGGTAGAAGTGTACGTCCAAACGGTCAAAACGTCTGCCTCACGACTGCTTCTTAACTGCCTCTAGACTGTCTCTCCGGGAAGTTACGCACGTTAGTATTTATTGACGGAGGAAGAGTCTGTATATAGGGCACCATTCATCCCAAGCAAGGCGTTAATGCCACTAAAATATCAGGGATTACTGGAAGTAAAGAAGAAGGAAAAGACTATAAAAGGAACTGGAGACCTAATTCTAAACAGGAAAACATGGGATAAACTTCTATAGGATGTTCCATTAAGACGAATCGGAATTAGCAGTAAATAAAACCTTATTATTGGTCAATTGTTTTTATTTCACTATTGGATCATATTATTTGAGTTATGGCAATTATGGCCTGAACTGAATGCCATGGATGTCGAAGATTTGTGGTTCCAACAGGACGGCACCACATGCCACACAGCCAATGCAACAATGGCTTTACTGAATGAGAAGTTCCTAGGACGCATCATCTCTCAAAACAGTGATGTCAATTGGCCACCACGATCGTGCGACTTGATGTCTGTAGATATCTTCCTTTTGGAGTCATCTCAAAAGTAAGATCTATGCTAACAAGCCAACAACAATTCAACAGCAGAAGGATGAGATAATAAGGCATATTGGTGAGATTAAGAAGCAACTATGCAGAGACGTCATCAAAGATTTTGATCATCGAGTAGAAGTGTGCCGCCGAAGCCTTGGCGAACATTTGGACGATTTTACTTTTCCCCACATCATTGCCATGACTCAAATAACACGATCCAATAGTGAAATCAATAAAATTTCACCAATAACACTAACTTCGATCTATCTTAATGAAACACCCTATATTTCTGTTCAAAAGACCTGGGAGAACTGTGAACCGGTCGAAAAGTGAACTTATCTATATAGAAGTCTTGTTAGAAGCCAAAATATATATTTTTTTATTGATCTAAAAAAAATATAAAATTTGTGGTATTACTTTGTCTTGTCTGCCAGCATACTTGCTAGATAATGACCATGAAAAGAAGGGACATAAACTCTCTTACTCTTGCTTAGTCTAAGATGTAGTGGCATTCGCCCCCTCTAGGGAGGCACTTCCCAAACAATATGCTTTTCATCCAAACACGTGGATTCACAAATTGATCCCATAAATATTTTATTCCTCTTTTGAGCTATCTCTATGTATGTAAATATAATTTTCTCTTTTTTGTGTTTAATATTGTTCTTTATATATATATATATATATATATATATATATATATATATATATATGTGTGTGTGTGTGTGTGTGTGTGTGTGTGTGTGCGCGCGCGTTGTGGTGCAGTCGATTCGTTACTTCTCCCTCCAGTCATGGATTAAATGGCTGGACAAACTGGATTCTATAGCATTGGTTGGCAACTAGTTTATCGCAGAAAATAATGGCAACCTACAGCGGGAAAATTTTCTGCCTATTCAGTCAAGTCTCGAAAGAGACATGATCGCCCAAGCAACTCTCATTCATGGGTTAGAATTGTAATGAATTCTTTATGTTCTTGGATTTTCCCCTTAGACGAAACGTATCGTTGGTTGCACATAAAAAAGAGCTTCAATATTTTGTTTAAGCATTTAAGCTGTGCATCAAACGTATGGCACTTATTTGATATATATCAGGTACCTGATATATATATATATATATATATATATATATATATATATATATTAGTCATCCACATACAAGCCTGTTTCGCTGTATCACAGCTCATCAGTGTGACTAGACACATCCACTTGCTTCCAGCCGGCATCGAAACTCGACCGATTTGGTGTCAGTCGGAGTCCCTATTCTCTAAGCCACAGGCGCATGGAATGAGAAAGGGAAAATTTTAGCGTGTTATATATATGCGGTGTATACACACGCCAGTCAGTATATATATATATATATATATATATATATATATATATATATATATATGCTCCATCTGTTAGATTCATTTATCTTTGAAAGTTCTCAACTTCAACACTTGCCATTACATTTTGTAACTATAATTCCTGCAGATTTTCTGAAATGAAAACATTTTTGAAAACCACGTCTATCAGATTATTTTAAAACAAAGGATGAATGTAATTTTGAAAAACATATTCGAAATTTTAAAAATATTGTGTTGTTTTTTTAGTACTATTTTAAAAAGTCATAATACTGAAGTTAAATTTTTCATGGAAGTAATACCGAGAACAATTAAAATGGGGAAATTAACCAAATTGTGACTTTATCTCAGCTTGAATACTGCAGCAATTATTTTTTTTATAATGATATTCATTTTGTAAAAAGTTTAACAGCTTTTCGATGTATTAAAGATTAAGAGGAATAATTTATGCGGAAATGTGAATAAGATACCAGTTGACTCTCGACTTGAACAGATTAAAATTCTAGTAATAAGGGAAGCATCCTCTTGGCAAATGGTTCGTGGGAAGAATCTGCTTAAATGGTTCGCTACAATGTGTGTAGCATGGCAGGTGTTCGCCATGAAAATTAAAAATGGAGGAACTAAGAAATATAGTTTGAACATTTTCCATGGAAATAGCGATGCGAGCAACAAGAGAAATGCAAATATATTACTGTGCCGTCTCTTATAGCAAAAAAGTGACTTATGCTTTTCAGACATTCCAACTAATGCTGTTTAAATAATAGCAGTAATAAAAGGATTATCGGGATTAAATAAATGATCGTTATTTTATAAATATAAACAAAGAAATATATTTTCATGAATATACACTACCGGTCAAAATTATTAGGCCACCTTTGCCTGTATCTTAACCCTTTGCCTGTATCTTTACATTGTCCCTTATCCCTTCCAATACAACTAAGATTATTCATTATCTCATGCCTTTTGCTTTTCTTTCACCCTTTGCTAGTATTGATATATTTCCATTATCTTTTCCAAACTTTGATGTCTGTTCATGTTTTTTATCTAAACGTTATACAAACATGGAATAATTTCATGTACACTACCGGCCATAATTATTAGGCCACCCCAGTTTTTTTTAAAAAGAAATGATGTTTTTCATGCTATTTTAGTATTTATTGCCAAATGAAAATAGAATGGTTCTTTTGTTATTATTACTTTGCAAAATTTCACAAGGCAAGGAAGCAAAGATGGACTCGTTTGAATCATCTTAAATTTTCTTCATTCTTTCATTTATGAAACTGCAATATAAGTAATTATTAAATATTTATATTTGATTCACGTGTTATTGTGCAATATTAACAAAAGAACCATTCTATTTCCATTTACAATTATTCACTTGGCAATAAATAGTAAAAAATAGTAGTTAATATAAACATAAGTGTTCAAAGTTCAAAGTTTAATGTTATTTTTTAATTTCTGTCTTTCAGCTTCTCTCAGTGCGTAATTCAAATCCTAAAATCAAGTTATTTATTACTAAAACTCTCAAAGTTTAAAGTTTATTTTTAAGATTATTTCTAACACAAATATGACATGCAGGGAAATGTAAACCTATCCCGTTTGCAATGAACACTTAAGTGGCTGATAATATGGATAGGTTTTGTAAAAACATGATTTTACAAACTGCTCCCATTTTTAAAATTAATTTATTGAGTGCAAAGTTTATACGTGTGCAGATTTAATATACAAATAATGACAAACATTTTAGTTTTAGTAGACTCTCATTTATGGGTCAGAATTGCAATGAATTTTTTATGCCCTTGGACTTTCCTCTTAGACAACACATATTAGAGGGCATATCATTGGTTGCACATAAAAAAAGAACTTCAATATGTCCTTTTAGCATTTATGCTGTACATCAAATTACCAGAAGGAATTGGTGCAAAATTCTGAGAGGATTACTGAGTGCTGGACAGTACAATGGCCAAAATCTTGTAGGTATAAAAACAAAGTTGAGTTTTCTGGTTCAAATGTCAGAGAGTATAATATTAATACAACATACGGGGTGCAATGGGTAAATTGTCGCCATTTTACATTTTCGTGCATACGTGTCGTTTGTTTTTTACTTTGTTGACTGCAAAGTATAGTAGTATACACAATTCACTCCGCTTGAAATTTGGGAACGGAAGACTGTACTTCTTGGCATTCGCACCGGAAGCTCGAAAACGAACATTTCAGAGCTTTTGAGTGTTAATTTGAGAAAAGTGCAAAGGATTCGGAAAGGGTTAGTGTCAGATAATTTCTGCGCCCACATTACCCCTTACATCTGGCCAGAGTGGAACCTTCTTGGTTATTATTTGTGGGGCGCAGTTGAGTGAGAGACCAAAAAAAAAAAAAAACTCCTTGTAACATCAAAGATGAACTGAAGGCAAGGATTATGGCAGCATTCACTAACTTAAACAAGAAAACCACTCAGAAGAGTTGCAGAAGATTCCGAAGTCGTCTGGAGGCCGTGATTGAAGCCAATAACGATTTTATTGAATAAACTTAATTATTGTGTAATTTTAGTATATATGTCTATTAAAATGAGATGTCAGTGTTATTTTCCTATTTGGTGTCATTTCATTAATCATTTCATCCATCGCACCCTGCATTTAACTCTGTTACATTATAGCAGCGTCAATTACCGGAAGTAAACTGTGGCAGAAACTACCAAACACTGATCACTTTGCAAGCGCAAAGATGCCGGACGTTGGCTGACAGATTTTTGTCTATACACATTATTGTATCTAAATGTTTAAAATAAGTTTAAAATGTAAATATATAGGCAGAAAGCTTGATAAATGGCATATCAAGTTCTGTGACATGATTCAAATACAGACTCGTCCAATATTTTGAGTAGAGGGAAAGGAGACGTTCAAGTTGTTGGTGGTGAAGCTTGAGTAAGAATTTGCACACTAAAATCAGTTCACATCATTTTCACAGAGGGTAACAAAATTACTTTTTGTAGAGCGGCCCCACTGTCGACGGGTCTACCCAATAAGAATTTAAATGATTGAATAATTTTCATGCTCTGTTAGAAATATAACGTTTTCCATGATGCGTCGGGCCACTTGCTGCTCTGATCCTAAAGGGATCACAACGTCCTCAAGGTGCGCATTACTGTCTACGTTGAGACTCATTAGTGTTGTCTTTTCTTCTCATCAAATTTATTTAACCCAATAGAGGTAAATTATAATACATCAGGTTCAACAGTTAATGGGTGATAATAATATAACATATCGGGTAAATAATATTGCATCTTGGGGTCACCAGTGTAGCGGGAGAGAGCTATGGAAGAAAGGTTTATTTTCCCATTGACGTTTCCTTTACTCTGAACATTATTATTACTGTGATATAATAACACCTTATTTCATGGACGGGACAGAAAAGCTGAAATGAAAAGGAATAACAAACATGCTTTGTTCTCAGAGAAACTTTTATATCACTAAGACATACAGAAAACTATATATACAAACGGAGATAATCACCTGTATCTATATATACTGCTATGCGATTTTCACTGAAATATTCTATCAGGATTTATTATTGGTGGACACGTTGTATTGATGACAGACATAGAAAAATCAACTAAAGCTACTTTCAGAAAAGGTAGTAAAGGAAAGCGAGAAAAATAACTCATTATCAATTGTAAGCAATTAGAATTTATGCTTGTCGGTAAGAGGAACAGTCATGTCCGATTGTCCGTTTCGATGATGATCATAAACTCTGTCTCATATTGGACACGTCCAAATAAAGCTATTACTAAATAACTATTACTATCTGGGAAGTATTTTAACAAACGGCGAAAAAGGTGACATAAGAATCCGAAAGTGCATTGGAATAGCGAATGATGCCTTCCAAAAACTAATCAAAATATTTAAAAACATGAAATTTTCATTGAAAACTAAGATAAGTGCTAAAATGCGATGTAGTATCATTCTGTCCATATGGCAGTGAATGCTGGACAATTTCCTCACAGATGAAGAGGAGACTTGAGAAACTTTGTTCTACAGAAGAATGCTGAGAATAACGTGGACGGGATATGATAAAAATCAGGAATTTCTCGAGAATGTAAGAACGAAAAAAAGAACGTGTTTAGGAATAGAAATAAACAGTTGACATCTCTGGAACACATAATTAGAAAAGTGGGTTTGGAGTTTTTGACACACACAAGACATACTGAGAGTAAGAAAGACAAAAGGAAACAACTAGTAACCAAACGAAGGAACTTGTGTAAATGGGTGGCAGAATATGTACTGGGTGGAGCAAACATAAGAGGACAAACATCGCTTAGAGCCACAAATTATAGGAAATTGCGGTGAGTCAAGATTGCCTACGTCCTGAAGGGACACTGCACATAAAAAAGAATTTGTTTTTAATTGAATATATTGTTTTAGTTTAGTTTAGAAATCTAAACTTATTTATAAATGGAACTTTGTGTGTGTGTGTGTCCGTTGCCTATAGACTCCGAAACGGCTGAACCGATTTTCTTGAAAATTTACACAGTTGTACTATAAGCCTCTGCCAGTGTTCTTAGCTAGGTTTTGTGTCGAGGTACCCCCGATAAATATCGAAAATCGATAATCGAAAAAATCGGGTTATAGAAGGAGTGGTCCGATTTTAATCAAATTTGAAACACTCATAGACAAAGACATAAGAAACGATATTCAGAAGATTTAAGGTTGCAGTTGTTACAATAGTGCAGAAAATCCATAATATATATATATATATATATATATATATATATATATATATATATATATATAAACAGCAAGATGTTTGTGTGTGTGTGTGTTAATTTGCCTGTATGTTTGTACTTTTTACTTTTTTCAGCCCTTTTATTTTAGGTTTTGCTTCGGGTTTGGCTCTAAGTAGGTATAATTGTAGTTCTTAGTCTCAGTCATGATACCATTTACTCAGAGGACTTATTTAGCCTTCAAAATTCAGTTTACGACGAAAAAAACTTATTTGATATCGATACATGGAAATCAAAATTTGACTTACAACTATTCATTTTTACTTTCAGTCTACGGTTTCGCTTTAACTGGAAACAACTATTGCTTTTTAGTCATTCGTGCCAACGTCCAAAGAGTGTGAGCTACAGGACCATGAATTAGTTTTAAAGCTTTCATTACACCCGAGCAACGCCGGGCTATACTGCTAGTTTAGATAGATGTAAGTCGTTCTATATATCGTAGATATTGGGCTATCGTCATAAATTTGCCAGAACTTAGAAATAAAACTTGAAACAGTTACAAACAAGAAATTCAATAATTTCTTTTTTTTTATCGAAAATTGTTTCTTTCTTGGTTGAAAATATTAATGAGCGTTTCTTTTTCACTAGATTTTCTTTTTGGCTTTCTTTATTCTCCCTTTGTTTTTCTTCTTCCTAAATGAGACAATTAAGAGACACAGTAACCTTCTTTATGTCTTATCAGGAAAAAATGCGTTAGATAATAATTTTATGATTTCAACTTTAACTTTTCATCAACAAAGAAAGAGCAAAAAAGGAGCAATAAAGTGAAAGCAAATCAATCTGCCTTTTTTGTTTGCATTTTCGTAGACAGGAAGCGAAATAAAGAACAGAGAAAGAGAGATACTGTTTGTAGTGTTAGAAGAGAGATTTAAAAAAGGAAGCCCTCACGATCAACATATTCAACTGCATGTGATACAAAAGCACATGATAACTGTTTAATGTTTCACACGCTATTGGAGAGAGATCGGAGAAGTTTACTGTAAATATTTATGTTCCTTTTATCAATTTCCGCTCTATATTTATCTCGCTACCTTCCCACGGTAGCATATGATCACTTTTAATGTAGGTGGCTACACGCATGTGTGTTGGTAATGATAGAAATTTTCCAGTCGCTTCGTCCGGTATCACGAAGCTATCAGGACATTCAGACTTTTTTACCCATTTTTTTTTAGGTGTTGCACTCAGAGCCAAACTCGAGTCGACTCTTTTTTTCTTGCTGTCGATTGAGCTGCGGAAAAAACAGTTACTACACTTTGATCTTAACTCGAAAAGCGAGGAGTTGCAGTTTCACTCATAGACAGAAAATAGTATTTGTCTATGTCTCTGAGATGAGGTAGTATTTACACCATTTACATTATTTAGACTATTGTCCCCTTTGTACGACGTTTGGGCCGTTCTACACTAATTTCGAACTGAACCCTTTATTACGATCACTGGGGTATATCATTTTCCTTCCTGTGTGAAGCCTCTTTGGTAGTCATGGGTTATCTCTCTAACCCTCTAAGTTACTCGTTCACGACTGCTGAGCATGAGGGAAGTTCAAGGCTATTTCCTCGATACGGGTAATGATGTCTAAGTATGATATCAGCCTGATGGTTGTTGCGAAGTTGAGACCCTTGTTCAGCACTCACTCTTCAGAGGCACTCAGCTGATGTTGACTGATGACGACAACTGCCTTCACAGGTGGGTGATGGACCTCATGTGTCACCTTCAGATCTTTCAATCTATTTAGTTTCCGTACTTGGCGAACCTTGATCTCATCGAATTCTTGCCTGAAGGATTTTTTCAACTCGTGCTAGATCTTTTTCGGTTTTCTTCATCAGTGATCCTGCTGAGAAATGAATCGAGCCTCTTGAAGATATCAAAATATAATTTTTGTTTCATCCATCGGTTGTACTGGATACGTTCTCGGACCAGAGCCTGTCCAGCTTTTTCTACGACTAGACGGGCTCTCCTTGAATTGACTGCAAGTCTCAGTGCCAAGCCTGTAGGGATGAGTCGTAGTTCTCTGTATCGGTGTAGGAATGTCAGGTGGAACTTCTAGCACCTAAAGAAGGCCGGAGCGCACAACGGCCGAAACGTCGTACAAATAGAAACAAAGATGAAGACAACAGTCCGAATAAAGTAAATAGTATAAAGAAAAATTAGAAAAAATATAAGAGATTTATATTTTTAGTCTTTCTACTTTACATAGATTACGATGATAAAAGCAATGTGTTTTTTGCTTGACATCAATAAACGATTGGCGATTAATAATGGGTTACATACAACAATCAATACAAATTCAATACAAATTCCAATGAAATACAACAATACAAGTTCAATACAAATTCCAATGGAATGACAAGGATAAATCTTCACAACCGACACCAAAAACTGAGCTCAATCGAAAATAGGTAATGTTGTGCGTGTGGCAAGATCATCAGAGTATTATTAATCTAGAGTTTTAAAACGCAATGAAACACTAAATACCCATTTGTACACCCAGCAGCAGCATAAAAAATTGATCAGAAAACGCCCTGTGCTTGTCAATAGGAAAAATGTTGTTCACCTTCATAGCTATGCAAGGCCGCATGCAACACAGGATAACCCAGTAAACAATTGGTCTGTTCTACCCGACCCACCATAGTTACTAACCAATTATTAACTTTTTTTCGATCGCTGTAAAATTCTTTGATTGAGAAAACTTCCTCTAATTAAAATTTCAAGAGTTTTTTGAGAATTTTATTCACCTCAAATTCTGCGAAATTTTACTCACAAAAAGGTGCCTGGTAACTGACAACAAGGCATTGCACAATAATAATGAATATATATTATTATATAAAATGTGATTGTACTTTATTTTCTAAGAATTATTAACAAAAACAAAAGCAAAAGCAAAATAAGAAACGAAAATTTCTTTCTTCATAATGACAAACATTTTCCGAAGTATTTTCACTTATTTTTTCATAAGTGAAAATACTTCGGACAATGGTTGTCACTATGAAGAAAGAAATTCTCGTTGCGATCGTAAAAATCTATACCAGCGGAGATGACACAGATTATTATTATTATTATTATTATTATTATTATTATTATTATTATTATATAGCAGAAATAACTGCGTCGATGTCAGAAAAAATGTCTGGGTTGCCCGTCTTTCATCAACTGGAACAGATAAAAGTTTGAATGCACCTAAAATTCGTACGATACGTCAGATACAAAAGTTTACAACTTAATTCATGGTCTTCAAACTAGTGTGGGTCGTAGCGTTATCGTGTTGCAAGTAAATGGTTGTCTTCTTCTCTAGCTACAATCTGGAAATTCTCACCTTAGTGAGAGTTGTGATGTGATTGTCTGATTTGGTGTTTTTATTTCGGTACCAAAAAATTCAAGAGGATCACGCCTTTCTTATTCCGAAAGGTAATGCATTTTTATTTTTATTTTAACAGTTGAACTTTTTCTTTGGAAGAGAATTCGCATAATGCCATTCCATGCACCAGCGTTTCTCAGCCGGGGTTCCCGGAACCCTAAGGCTCCGTAAATGGTCCCTAAGGGATCCGCGAGAACAAGTGAGATAAGCTAATGAACTTTTGATTTTTATTTAATTTCATATACATAATATTACTAAACACGCGCAATATATCCTTGGTTATCGTAATATATACATCATCTTATCTAACCCATTATTAAAAAGTATAACAATCATCGCGAATATATATAAAAAATATGGTATATAATTTTTTTATTTTGTGCAGGGGTTCCTTGAAACATGAAATTTGTTTTAAAGGTTACGCAAGGGTAAAAAGGTTGAGAAACGCTGCCATTGACTGCCATTTTGATTCTTTGTGGTGACACGACATATAATTAGGTTGAGAGGAAGGAAACCAATGTTCTGTAGAAAACCGTCAACCTTGTAGTGGTTGTATACAGTAGTGCCACTAACCGTTATTGATATCATATGGTTTGGTTTAGTTACTTTTGTTTAGTGGCATATCAACACCTCTATGGGTTATTTTTTTTACCGAAATCTAAATATAAAAATTCAAACTTTATAATTATTTCAACTCATGATTAAATTATAATTACTTAGCAGCATTTTTTTAATCAAATAATCTTGCAAAATCAAATGAGGAGTGAGAACTTATTTCTTCTTACAAGAAATGAAATGAATCAAGCAAATTGTTTTTTATTATATTAAAAAAAATTAATTTTTAATTTTGTTTTTTGACAATATATGTCGTGCCCTCAATTTTTCTATAAAATGTATTGATTGTCAATTTACTACACAAATGTATTGTTGGCCTTTTTGCCATAAAAGTGTATTGTTGGTCATTTTACTATATAAATGCATTGTTGCTGATGTTATTATAAAATGTATCGTTGATAATTTTACTATAACATGTATTGTTGATAATTCTTTTTGATAAAAATGCATCATTGATAATTTGAATACAAAAGTATTAATGATAATTATTTAATTATTTTGCTATAAAATGTATTTTTAGAATTTTATTATAAAAATGTATTGTTGATAATTTTACTATAAAAATGTATTGTTGATAATTCTTTTTGATAAAAATGCATCATTGATAATTTGAATACAAAAGTGTATTATTGATAATTATTTAATAAAAATGTATTGGTGGTATTTTTACCATGAAAATATTTTTATACTTTTCTAGTGTCTTGATTTTTATTTGTGGGTTCTCTATTTTTCCATAGGTGGGACCCTAACAGATGCTACCACCTAGGGTCAGAGTGGGCCTAAGAACAAAAGTAATTAAAAGGTGGTTCCACGCTCATCAAAAATTCCAATCTCCCGATCAGAGACCTTGCTGCTGGATGTAGTTTAGCGTCATCCCCAGGACTAGATATCAGTTGGAAATTCTTTCAGCTTAATGAAGTCGAATAGCTTAATCATAATTCAGGGGATATATTTTTGGCCATTTGTCTATCATCGCAAATGGAGGCGTAGGTGTTTTGGAGAGTAGCTTGGATTAATGAATCAAAGAGCCGAGTTTGAATTCCAGTAGAGTTCGTTACATTCACTTACGTGCAAATAATCTTGGGAAATGTATGAATCCATCTCTTTCCTCACCAGCTATGGGTAAATAACAGGACCGAATTATATATATAATTTCCCATAGCCTTGAGTGGCAACCGGTCTACTAGAAGGAAAACTGTTAGTTCAAAACCCGAGGAGGGTCGTTTGAGGATATTGTGGCCTGCTTAGCACCGGTTCACTATATTCGATTCTTCCAAAAAGTGTGGGTGGTTATGCGCAAGCGTTTACCACTATAATTAAATCATACAATAACGTTTCGAACTTTGGTTACTAACTTTTATGTGATTACAGATGCTACCCAAACAATACTTTTACAGTTTAATAAGGAATTCGGTTTGACATGTAAATATAAGGCTAAACTGAAAGCTTATTTTATGGCAAAAACAAAACAAAACAAAACAAAAATAAAAAAACGAATCTTTGCTGTATAACCTCCTTTTTTCATTTTAACCTCAGGAAGCCTATCTAGCAAGAGCGAAATTCGAAGGTAGAAAAAATAGGATAAAAATTAGACAGACCGGCAGGCCTTGTCGGCTCTTTTTAATGAAACTTGTTTGTATATATATACACACACACACACACACACACACAAGTGTTCTTCCGTAATGTCCGTAAGATCTATAATTACTACATGAAATATTACCTCTCTTGCATAGGCGCCCCCAGGTGGTAGTGTTTTTTGTTAGGACAATAGAAGTCTATTTCACAATGTTTAGAAAAGCAGCAGGTGAAAGAATGACTCCGTGCATCAATAATACTTGTAAAACTATACTTGAAGCTTCAAATGAAAAAAAAATAAATAGTAAAGACTTAGTGTGGAAATATTGTACAGGTTTCTTAACTGATCGAAATCGAACAATTTAACTCGACTAACTCGAGTAAGGAATATAGATGTAGATATCATAAGCTTTTCAGGTTTTAGCAAAAGCAGCTGGACTAAAAAATCATTTTTGATTGTGAGAAAGATAAGTCACCACTACATTATTCGTCTCCTTCCACACTTAAAGTAGCGAGATAAAAACAAACCAAGAGTTAAAAAGGAAATTGACAATAACAGGTTGATATAAAAAATAAATAGAAAAAGATAAAAGGTGATCACATTCTAGGAGAGTTATAATTCTGAGTAAATAATTATTGGGTTGTCCAGAAAGTTCATGTTGATTTTTAAGGGAAATTAAAATAAAATTATGCCATTAAATATTTTTTCGACTAAATATGAAGCGGTTTTTTTTTTGTAAAACTTAAAGATTCCATTCTCCTTGAATTTCGGCGGTTTCTCGGCAAAGAATTCAGTAGTGTATTTTTTTATGTCATCTAAAGAATTAAAGTTTTTACCAATGCGATTATTTTACAAGGACCTGAAAAAATGAAAATCCGAAGGAGCAATGTTTCGTGAACGTGGCAGGTGGGATAACACATCCCAGCCAAGTCGGAACAATTTTTGCCTTAGTTGCCAAAGAAACGTGGAGTCTGGTATTATGCTGATGGAAAACAACACGTTTCCTGCTTACCAAGACTTGATGTTTTCTTGAATTGCAGGCTTTAAATTGCTGGCTTTAATTCGTTCAGTTGCGGGCAATACTTTTTAGAATCAATTTCACTCATAGTATAGGTTCTTTTCTAATCCCACCAGATGCACAGCATGACTTTCTTTGGATGAAAACTTGCTTTAGGGGTGGCTAAAGTTGGTTCCGGTCACTTACCCTTAAGATCTTTTTTGCTGAACATTGTTGTAAATTATCCATTTCTCATCACGCGTCAAAATTTGCTTCGAAAAGGGTGCATTTTTCATTGCGTTTATACAGAAAATCACAGATAGAAATGCAACTCAAATTATTATTTGCCCTTAGGTCATGTGTTATCTAAATATCGCACCCGAGACTCATTAAGTGCTCACGGATGGTGGATTTTGAGAAATTTAGTGTTTGTGCCAATTCCCGCGTTGTGTAATGCGGGTTATTCTAAATCAATGTCTTGATTTGGTCGTCATCTATAGTATGTGTGTGTGTGTGTGTGGGGGGTCTGCCTGAGCGTTCTGCATCAATAAGACTACAATCATCAACGCTAAACTTAGCGAACCAATTTCGTACAATTCTGTCAGTTAAATCATCTTCACCGTTCACAGCACGTATCTTTTCTGTTGGTTGCAAGGCATTTTTGCCTTTAGTGCAAAAAAAAAAGAAAAAAAAACACCAAATGTCTAAAATGCACCTTATAATCTTCCCTTTTCAAAGGGATGCAAAATTGTCACGTTATGAGTAATTTTAAACTTTCTTTCTCCAGAGATAGTTTGAAGTTTGCTCTAATTGGAAATGCAAGCATATTATATCTATCAATAAATTTGACGTGTTCTAACGTGTTGGAACATAAATAATTAAAAAAATGGCATGAACTTTCCGGACAACTCAATATAAATCCACTTAGATTTATATATACAAAAATACAAGTAAAAATGAAAAACCTTAAGACGTGGAAACAACAAAACGAGCATTATTTATTATCTGTTTGTTATGTGGTGTAGGAGAAATGAAAGACTAAGACTGTGTGTTTGGGATCAAATATGGATTAAATATGGATAGGGATCCGAGAGAAGGATAAGATAAAAATAAGTAAAATGTATGTCTTTCTCGTATGTTTTTAAAAATTTTTTTTAGATGTATGCAACGAGTGTCAAGATAATGTAGAAAATACAAGAAGTGTCTGTTATATTATTATCTCGATTTTTTGTTGAGTGCTAAAAAGAAAATGTTACTATTATGGCCAGAAATGGAAAAAGAGCTGAAATTATCGTTGACCCACGTTTTAGGATCTGTCCGTGTAAACTGCTTGTCCAATAATGAGGATGTCATGTGGTCGTGTCAGAGAAAAAAAAAGTGGGGTAGATTCTGATTAGTTTAGAGTTAATAATAATTATAATTGTTATGCTTATTTAAATATAATTTATTATTTAATTTTAATTAATTTTATTTATTTATTATTTATGGGCACGACTCTGTGATAGTATAATTAATTTTTCACTTATGCATTTCTTTATGGACATGAATTTAAAGTGTCTCTCGATAACTAAAGTTCTCTTTTGTGGGATAAAGATGTGTTAAATGACGCATGCTGCAGTAATGCTTTATGTAATGTGAATTTTCCGTTTTGGTCGACACATGAAATGCAGGATAGTGGCAACATTCCAGAAGACCTTAGTAGATCCATTTTTATTGCGCAGCCTAAGAAGCCAGATGCGAATGAATACAAGTTTAATTGAACAATCACCTATATAACTAAGATTACCATCCAGATTTTAATGGATATAGCGCATAACAGTATCAAACCGGAAATAGGACAAAAATAATCTGATTTCGCTAAAGACACTGGAACAAAAAATGCAATGTTTATAATCAGAATGATATAAGAGAGAGTAATACAAATGTGAAAGAACATCTGCCTATGTTTCATAGTCTTTGTAAAACATTTAATAAAGTACGACACAAGGATATGCAGGAAATTAAGTCGTCCAGGTTTGTAAATATCTGAACATCCGAATTCTAAACAATAAAGAAAAAAACGTAGGTATTCCTGTTAAACAAATCATTTGTATCTACAAAAATTAATGAATTCAAAAAGTAAAAAAGGAGTAAAAATAGGGTGCTACTTTTGTTTGTTATCTACGTGTCATCAATGAACTTTTTGTATGTGATTTGCACTTTATATTATGACCTACTTGTCTTGAATCTATTTTGGCATGCGAAGCTCCTGACCTCTATTTCATTTTTAACCGATCTACATAATAATCGCCATAATAATATAATATTATATATATATTTAATATACATTTTCCCCATATTTTAGTTACATTATGTTTTACTAAGTAGATATTATTCCAAAATAAAACATGTACAGCGTAGCTACTTTTTCGTTGCAGATAACATGCCAAAGTAGAAAAAAATATAGTCATTGGTTGAGTTAAAGTTTTCTGGTAGTTTTTTTTCACATAAAAAATTACTTTAGAAAAAACTTTTATTGTCAGCAAAGATTCACTGACCATCTTTGTTGTTATTGTTGTTGCTGTTATAGCTGATTCGTTCAAAGTCGCCGACACATGTTTCTTTCAGCACACGCTGAGAAGTGGGGGTAAGAAAATATACGATGTAGCAAGGACTTCACTTCGGTTGACAGACAGCTGAATATCTGTTCTTTAAAAATCGAAATTTGTGGGCTTTTTATAAGAATTTTTTCCCAGAAGTAGGCTCGAGAAAAATAGGGGTTTAGTTTTCTCTGATTGGTCAGATATTTCACATGATGATGTTAATTTCTAACCAATAGACGCTTTGATTAAACTGTTTATGCTGTATCGTGGAATCTTTTTAGCATGTTTGTTTGTTTTTTTATTGGTTTGCACAAAGTTATGTAAATTTATAACTTTATACAATAATGTTTGTAATAGAGTATAATGTTTTTATATGGTATGTAAGTGCGTATATAATTTTGTTGAAAATAGGCTTTATTTCCTACAGATCTATTTGAAATGCTAGGAAAACTTGATTTATTTAGGAAAACATTAGAATAATCCAGAATATTTACTGGGAGCAAACTTCCTGTATCAATAAGTCAGTTAGTTGCCATACATGATACACGCTTGGGTGATCATGTCTCTTTCGATCTACGACTGACTAGGCAGAAGGTTTTTCCGCAGTAGTTTGTCATTTCATTCTGCGATAAAGTGGTTGCCAACTAAGGCTATAGAACCCAATTTGTCCTGCTATTCAACTCATAGCTGGAGGAAGAAGAGATGGATTCATACCTTTCCCAAGAGTATTTGTGCATAAGCGAATTTAACTGGAATTCGATCTCGGCTCTCTGACATTCAGAGCCGATATCCATTAAACCACAACGCACATCTCGTGAGCACGTAGTTAATACGGAATTAAGAGTAACTCTCTTCTCTTCACTGTTTACAAATTTTGCAATCCAGTGTGAAATCTAATTTTGACCAATAGTAAAAAAGGAATGATTCTGTACTGAAGGAAAAAAAGATGAAGCCAAATTTCGCGATGTTAATTATTTTCTAAGCAATGAAAGGGAGCGATTTACAAAACTGAAAGAAGTTAACAAGTCTGTGTGAAAAGACCTTTGATATACGTGCGTTTTGGGTTGATCAAACTGCCTTGTATATGACTAAATGTAAGTAATTTTGTTTTTATTTATTTTTATGCTCTTTTATTTTGCCCGTTTTCGTATAATTTCCAACTTTCATGTCTAATTTGAAGGATTATTTTTTTTCTAGCAGAAATGTCTTTGACTTTAACTAAGTTTAAACTTAGCAAGTCACCAACCTTAAATTTTTTTTTAATTGGAGTTGATAAACCAAACTATCGCCCGGTTCACACTCCACCCACGTCTATTGTTGAACGGGTGAAGAGGCTCACCCCTTGTTCCCTATTTAGGATGTGGTTCCCGGTCTTCTCTTTTCTAATGTTTTCACTCCTTTTTTCTTTCTTTTTTTTTCAATTGGAGTAGATAGACTAAACTATCGCCCGGTTCACACTCCACCCACGTCCCATTGATCAGGTGTAGAGGCTCATCCCTTGTTCCCTGTTTAGGATGTGGTTTCCGGTTTTCTCTTTTCCAATCTTTTCACTTTCACGTAGCCCCCTGCACAT
Source organism: Ascarosepion bandense (assembly GCA_037127315.1). Classification (NCBI taxonomy): domain Eukaryota; kingdom Metazoa; phylum Mollusca; class Cephalopoda; order Sepiida; family Sepiidae; genus Ascarosepion; species Ascarosepion bandense. Next base: position 2,159,115 of record JBBBDQ010001092.1, read on the forward strand.
CAGTGGCGTTACCGCCTTACTCGGGGTGATATGATTAATATATATATATATATATATATATATATATATATATATATAGGGAAAGAAAGTGGAATCAATGAGAGGGGAGCAGAGATCAGATAAGACATTGCCACATTGTAAGGGAGAAATTTCAAGCCGCTTAACCGGACATGTCTTGACGACATACAGCCCCTCTCCTCCTTCTCCTGTACTAGTTTCCTTTATCTCTTCTTCTTTGTCCTCAACAAAGAAGAAGACAAAAACAACAACAAAAATAAGACACTTCAACTGACTCCTAAAAATTAGCCTCGATAAGTACAATTTTTCTTTATTGCTTTTCCGTCTTTTTCGCTTTCTCGTCGTCCGCAAAAAGAAAGAAAGGAGCACAGACTTTATTATTACCTTGTTAATCTTTGTTTGCATACACTCATTTCGCTACAACTACGAACTCTGGATTCATTTAACTACGTACTACACTTTCTCTTTTAATATTTACACAGTTAATAATTTCACTTTCTATAAATTGATGTTATTCTCTTCTGTAGAAAAATCCATCTAAACGCACAAACAAAACACGTATATTTTTCCAACCTTCTGATCTGGAGTAAATTGTGGGGAATTCGGTTATGTTGAAGCAAGGCTAGTTTAATAAACATGCTCGAGCGCTCTTCTTCAAGCAAACTCTCCCTATCATACGTGAGGCATAACTGACTAGACAGAGAAGGTCGAAAGAGACATGATTGCCTAAGCGTGTATCTGTATATAGATATATAATAAATTGAGTAAATACACAAAAATTCATTTAAGCCTATACAACGAGGTGATCTTAAGAGAAATATAAATTCTACTTGGATTTATTATTGGTAAGCAATCTTAATAACATAAAATATGCAGATAACACAGAAAGGAACCCACCGGAAGTTCTAGGCGAAGGTAGTAAAGGAAAGCTAAAAGAAAGGACTAATTGTTTTTTTTAATCGTTTCACCCCGAGCAAGGCATTCCACTGCCACTATTGCGCAGGGGGTTACATAGGGGGAAAAGTGATGGGAAAGGGTGGTTAGATATAAGAAATGTCAGAAGGAGGGTGATAGACGGTTAAGGATACCGAGAATGAGGGTTGGGTAGATGGTGAGAGTGTTTGAGAGAATAGATGCAAGTAATCAATTGTAAGAATACAGAATGCAGGATTGTTAGCAAGAGGAACAGCAGCCTAAGATGAGAGTGATAAACTGATGTTAAAATAAAGCTAGTACAGCGAAAGGTACATCCCGAAAGCTAAGCAAGATATTAAGAAAGAGGACATTCTTGTTAGAAAGAAAGAAAAAAAGAAAGAAAGAAAAGAATGTTGAACTCTTATATAATATTAATCATTGCTTATGGCATTGAATGTTGGACAATTTCTGCACAGATGAAGAGGAGACTAGAACCAATAGAAATGTAATACTACAGAGGGATGATGAGAATGTCATGGATAGAACATCAAAGCAACAAAAATTTTTTAAGGAAAATATAAACTAAAAAGACACTTATAAATGCTGAATTTCTTAATGAGGAAGGAATGCAAGGAAAGTGTGACACTCACAGGACATATTGAAAGTAAGAGAGCTGAGGGCAAACAGTGTGTAACCTATTTAACAAGCTTGTGTAAATGGATGGTAAATCAAGGAGAGGGAAGGACAGTAAAAAAGCAAACATTGCCCAGAGCTACAAAAGACAGGAGGTTGTGGAAATACATGGATACCTACGTCCTGAAGAGACACGGCACGCAGAAGAAGTAAGTAAGCATATTTTTGGTTTCATTTCTATTGTTTTTTAATGCAAAAATAAAGGACAAGCAATAATTGAGTACTACTAAAAATAAAATAAAAAGCAAAATGAGATACCCCTAAGCATGGACTGAGAAACGGTTACCCGGTTACACGTACTGAAGGATGGTGAGCACAGAACCACCATCTTTTTTGTACCGTGTCCCTCCATGGATCTCCTGCCCCTTGTAGCTATTAATAATTTTTGTCTTTTTGAGTTTTTTCCCAGACCCTGTTCTACCATCCATTTACTCAAGCTCTTTGAAGAGATTGTCAAGCATTCCCTGCCATATAGAAGGGCATATATCACGTAACAGTTCAGTGCTCTTTTCTTCATTTCTAACATATTTTTTCTGTCACTTAATACTATGCTTAGATTTTGAAATGCATCTTTGGCCATGCCAATAAGCGCTTTAATCTCAGTTTAACACTTTCCAATCTCTGTTAAAACAATTTCCAGATATTTAAATTTTTGCACTTGTGTGATTTGCATTTTGGCCTCATCTTTTTGCTGACAACAGTGCATTCTATCTTCTTGTAGTTTATATTTAGTTCTTTCTTCTCGCTTTTTTTCACTTCATTCTGTAGGAGCTTTTGTAGTTTTTCTGTCCGTGCTTGCTATGAAGAGTGCGTCATCTGCATATCTTATGTTGTTAAGATTGTGGCTGCGAATAATGAATCCGGGTAGGACTTTTAATTCTCTCAGAATTGCCTTGCTATATGTCAGTCAGTTAAGTGATACACGTGATACACGCTTGAAAGAGACATGACTGACTGGGCAGAAGATTATCCCGCAGTAGACTGATTGCCAGCCAAGGCTATAGAACCCAATCTGTCCTGTTATTTAACCCATAACTGGAAGGAATAGACTGATTAATACCTTTCCCAAGAGTATTTGCGCGTAAGTGAATGCAAGGAATTCAACTGGAATTCGAACTCTGCTCTCCGATTTCTCGTTCCTAGCCGATATCCACTGCGCCACAACGCACGTCCACAGGTTGAATAAATAGCGGGCGTTAAAAGTAATCCCTTGACCACTGACAATGTGGGAGTAATCACACTTTTGTAAATTTGATGGGTTCGAGAAAGCAACGACAACGACTACGACAGCAATGTTGTTTGAATTAAAACATTTTAAAATGTTTTCTGTCAAAGTATTTTATGTGTTTATTATTTTATTATGGACTTTTATATTTATTTATATTTTATTAAAGGAATGTTAAAATACGATGTTTTTTTTTCCTGTTTCATATTAAATATTCATCACATGATGAATGCCTTGACAGCGTTATTTTTGGAAGGAAAATGACCTTCTAAAGTTAAGAAATTCTCGCATTCGTTAATGTCTACCGTAGAATTAATTATTATTTCTAATGTCAAGACTCAAGATTTGCCTTTATCTGACTATTTTGCGAACGAAAGAGGACATTTTCTCAGGAATTCGAGAACAGAACAACATTTCTTCAATTTTTGACTTTTTGATACAACTTTTTTTAAAGCTAATTTATTAACGACTGGAAATTTCTTTATTTCTAAAACGTTTTTCTGTCAATTATTTTTTCTTTGTTTCTCTTCTTCTTTTCTTTCTTAAACATTTTTTTATTTCTTTCTTAAATCATTTTCTCACAATTATTTTTCTTCTTATTAATTTCTTTCTTTTTTAAACATTTTTTTCTCAATTATTTTTCTTGATTTTTGGTTCTTTCTTTCTTTCTTTCTTTCAATAACACATTCTTTCATTGACCCTTTGCTTTCTTTCATCTATTCTTCATTTTTTTGCTTAGTTCTCCTCCTCTTTTATTACCCTCGCCATTGTGATTAATTTTAGTAATAATACACAATACTAATAATACTACAATAAAAAGCAATATTTTGAAATAATTCAAAGAATATCATTTCACGTGATGGACTGAGAACTGACTAAAGAAGAAAAAAAAACCGTAATATTACAACAAAATATTTAGTGTTGAAATATTCCATCGGTCATGAAACTTTGGAAGTATGTCAATCAAGTTGGCCAGCTAACCCAGTTAAAAGAATTATTTTGTATCTTTTGGCTATTTAAACAGCTAAAAGCAAATCTAAACTTATTTATAATTGGAACTTTGACTCTGTGTATGTATGTGTGTGTGTCTGTGTGTGTGTGTGTGTGTGTGTGTGCGCGTGTGTCCGTTACCTATAGACTCCGAAACGGCTGAACCGATTTTCTTGAAAATTTACACAGTTGTACTATAAGCTTCTGCAAGTGTTCTTAGCTAGGTTTTCTGTCGAGGTACCCCCGATAAATATCGAAAATCGAAAAAATCGGGTTATAGAAGGAGTAGTTCGATTTTAATCAAATTTGATACACTCATAGACAAAGACATAAGAAACGATATTCAGAAGTTTCAAGGTTGCAGTTCTTACAATAGTGCAGAAAATCGATAATATATATATATATAAACGGCAAGATGTTTGTGTGTGTGTCTGTTTATTTGCCCGTATGTCTGTACTTTTTTCAGCCCTTTTATTTTAGTTTTTGCTTCGGGTTTGGCTCTAAGTAGGTATAATTGTAGTTCTCAGCCATGATACCATTTATTCAGAGGACTTATTTAACCTTCAAAATTCAGTTTACGATGAAAAAAAACTTATTTGATATCGATACCAGGAAATCAAAATTTGACTTACATCCATTCATTTTTCTTTCAGTCTACGGTTTCGCTTTAACTGGAAACAACTATTGCTTTTTAGTCTTTCGTGCCAACGTCCAAAGAGTCTGAGCTCCAGGACCATGGATTAGTTTTAAAGCTTTCATTACACCCGAGCAACGCCGGGCTACACTGCTTGTCAGAAATAAAGCGTTATATTTTGTGACTATAATTTGGTAGCACACTATAGAGTTTCAGACAATGAAGGTTTGTCTCACGTAGCAGATAATCATCAGAGCTGAAGTGAAAAGAGAAAACTCAACTGTAGCACGAGAGAAAATTCTTTCACTCTTTTTTTTTTTTACAGTTACTCTAACTAAATCAGCAATCTATAACATAAAAAACGTTGACTTTTGTCTGTCCCGAACTGTCTATGTGTGAATTTGCATGCGTATAATGCATAGGTCTTTGTTGCGCACGAGTAACTTGCATATGCTTGTGCCATGTACGCACATATACGCACACACGTAGACACCAAATCTTTAAAAAAATTAAAGAAGTAATTTTATGCCCGTCATATTGTATTTTTAGCATTCTCAATATCTTTAGGCCAGGATATGTGTTGTGGTGCAGTGGATATCGCCTCGGAATGACAAATCGAGGAGCCGAGTTCGAATTCTAGTTAAACTCCTTGCATTCACTTACGCACAAATAACCTTGGGAAAGGTATTAATCCGTCTCTTTACCTCCAGTTATGGGTTAAATAATAGGACAGACTATAATATAATAGCCGTGGCTGGCAGCCAGTCTACCACAGAAAGCAACCTACTGCGGGATAATCTTCTGCCCAGTCAGTCATGATCGCTGAAAGCGTGTATCACGTATGGCAATTAACTGATTGACATTAAATTAAAATATACGTACACTTTTCTTTTGCAACAAAAGAAATTGAAAGGTACACAAAAGGAATAATTACAAAAATAATATTGTAGTACACCTTTTTTTTATCTTTGAGTTGTCCTCGCGCAATTTGTATTCACGTATAGAGGAACGAATATCGGTACTGAAAATGTAACTAGCGAACGAAGTTCAAATTCCAGGCTAGTCTTTACTTTCCACAACGAATCCCGTAATACCATAGGGTCGTAGGGGCACAACATCTACTGCAGCTAGAGCAGCAGTGGAATGTTTTTGATAAGACAGTCTTTGATAGACAGACCTGTTTAAATTCAGAATTTTTCTTTTAAACTAGTTTCCAACCAAGGCTACACGGTTCAATTTGTCCTGCTATTTACCCATAATGGGGGAAGCGATGCATTCATACCTTTCCCATGGTAGTACTTAAGTGAATGTGACGAACTCGATATGAATTCGAACTTGGTTCTGCGAATCCTCAATTCGAGTCGTTATCCATTTTTTCACTTTCGCTTAAATGCCTCTAGGCAAGGCATATATCCGTCTCTTCTCACTCTAGCTATATGTTAAATAGCAAGATAAACCGGGATTTCTAGTCCTAGGTTGAAACCAGTCTAACAGAGAAAAAATAAATGAATTTCAAACCGTGAAGAAATCAACGGAGACACTACTGACCAATCTTTCCCAAGAATGCATGGCAAATCACAGATAACAAAGAAAAATCTATGGAGAGTCATGATCGCCGGAAGGAACATAGCGTTAAAATAAAATAGCTGTATATTATCCTAACCCTGTTCTTACTCTGTTTTTATTTTATCTGATACCCTGACGTTATCTCCAAACAAGGCAAAAATTATCTTATAATGCAGACCCCAACCACAATCATATCTTCTGTAAAAAATCCGACTTACGAAACAAAACCATTAAATTGCTTAATTTTCGTAACCTTGTGATCATCTTGTTTAATTAATGTTTATCGAAATACAACTTGGACATTTTTAGTATTCAACTATCAATTCATTTGAAATATTAGTTGAAAGAAATAAGAAAAGAGTTGCAGTAAGAACAAGGTTCCTTTTTCCTTCAAATAAGGAATTAATTTTGTTTGACCTATTCCAACATCAAATAAGGGCGACTGGAATGTTCTAACACCTTGGTGTTCGTGCTGCTATACGCGATTTATAACGTATAAATCAATTACTTACTTTACTTTCATTCGACCACGTTTAAAACTGACTTGTTACATTAGCGACTTTCCTCATGACTTTCTGACATCAAGCTACGCTATTGAATATATCTGACTATTCTACAGACGTATTATTTATAGTCATTTTTCAATTTAATATTAGTTCGTATTTTTCTTCATTTATTTTTACTAACAGCACTAATCAGTGAACATTTTTTTCATTTTTTAAAGTTTTCTTTTTTGCTAATTTGATGACAAAGAGTCATAAGATTACAAAAATTCTTCCTCTCCCTCATTTTCTTTCATTATTTTTTCTTTTCTTTTTAAAAAGATCAAGCAGACTTGTTATTATCATCATTGCGTTTTCACGCCAATAATAATTGGTAGATTACATTAGGTATCAAATGACGACAAGCTTAATCTCTACTAGAGTCTGATGCTTCCTCTTGGGTGGGGGGATAGCTTCGCACAACAAATGTCATGGTGGTTGCAAGACATTATTTTTAGATGGATATATTGTAAATAAAATAATTTTCTTGGCAGGGATATTAAAGTAGAAGCGGAAACCTAAACGTAATCATTTTAAACGCATTTTAACACATCATTAACTTAAAATCGTTCTCCTTGCCATAAGCCCCCCCCCCCACCAAAAAAGAAAAAAAAAAGAAAAGAAAAAACAATGGCTGTGTTTGAAAAAAAAAAGAAAAGAAAAAGAAAACGGAGATGAAAATAAAGAAATTAAAATGGGAAGGAAAATAAGATGTGAAAAGAAAAGAAAAGAGAAAATGAAAAAAAGGAAAAGAAATGAATATAGAAAACAGCAAGAGAAAGAAATTAGATTAATTTAACGAGACCTCAAATCTTATTTGGTTTTTTAATGTCAAATTCTTTTTTTTTTTTTTGAGGTACACAGACATAAGAATTATACTAAATGGTCAACCAGGGTAGTCACACTCTCCTGTCTACTCCATTTAGCCTTTTATATGTGTATATATATATTGTATATGAGGTTGCTTTCTGTTCGTATATCGTGGTCACCACTGTTGTGTTGCTTGGTTTTGTATATTTAGAAGATAACACAAACTTGAATTAATGACGTTTATTTTTTTATATAAAGCTTTAGGTTTTTACATCGAGTTAACAACCGTTAATTTTCGTGTGTGGATACAGGAGCAAACTAGCTGAATTCTCTTCACTCTGGGAGGATAGTAGTAAACGCGTCTATCCCTTCTAGACTCTAGTTGTCAACTGACAAGTCTCTTCCTCTTTTCAAAATCTCTCCATCAAACTACTGTCCTTCACTCCTACTTCTTACTGCTACTCCTACCAAAAAAACCGTTAACTTGTTTTGCCGCCCAATTTTAAATTCTTGGCGTCAGTGTGTCTATCTTTTTCTGTTTTTAGACAACACGCCATTTTATAAACCATAACAAGGTATACAGACATAAGAATTATACTAATAGTCAACCAGGGTAGTCACACTATCACTCCTCCTTCACAATAAGAAAACAACATTGAAAGCGAAGAAAAGAAAAAAGAAGAAATAGAAGAAATGGAAAAAAAAGTAAAACTGAAATTAATAAATATAGCTTCAGGACACATCAACTCCTATATATAATAGTCATGTGTAGCCAAGTACATTGCAAAATAAAGCCTCGGATAGAATGTTAATGGTGACTGCCTTCTCTTTGAAATTATTGATCGATGTAAGGCTGAATTGAAATTGCACCCTATGTATTCGGAGAAGCCAACGTTGATTTCACCCACGAAGGTAGACCTGACCAGGTTGGCATTAGCGATGGACTCTACAGTTGCGGAGCTTAACCAGGCTTGCTAACCTCGACAGCAAGGAGCTTTCATCAACAGCGATCTCATCGACGAAACGAGCGGTAACAACAGAGACTAAATCTCGACTACTACAATCCGTGGAAAATTTCTCCCAGGAATCTATTTCATTCGACTACATATGTGTATTGATTTTCTCCCCGTGCCTATCTCGACTTCTACCGTGTGTTATACCCCTAACGAACTCTCAGTCTCCTATGACTGATATACGATACCCTGAAACGATAGAACCTTGTAAATCACAGGAAATAATAACCCTTTTTACTTATCTCATCCACGTTTTTGTTTTGTCACTTCCACTTTTTTCTTGTTGATAATAATGTTGCTGTTACATTACAAGCACAGTTTTCGTTGGTATATGTGTTTGAGTTAACACGCCTGTTATTTTAAAATAGCAGGGTTATCAACCGAAACACGTGTATCTACTAAAATTATAGTAAAGAAGTGACATTAGGTTTACTTAATTTAACTAATGCTATAACTATAAATGCTATGTGTTTTATATATTCAATTTCCTCTTTTTACGTAGTGGTGCGCGGCTATTTTATTTTCTGCAATCGAGCTCTGATGAGTGAAGTCCGAAAACCGCTCAGCTTTTTCTAATTTTTTTTCATTCCTTTCCTTAATATATATTTTCTTGTTCGAATTACAATATATGACGACTGAATTTTTTCTCCCTGTCTATTTTATTCTATTTTAAAAATAAAATATGTCTGTTTTCAAAGCGTTTAGTAATAAGAAACAATATATGGCGACTGAATTTTTCCTCCCTGTCTATTTTCTTCTATTTCAAAAATAAAATATGTCAGTTTTCAAAGCGTTTAGTAATAAGAAACAACAGGTTATCTTAATTTTCCGAGAGGCTTTTAAGAATTGGAATTTACAATTTATTAAATTTTTAAAAGACAATTCTAAATACAAATAAGTCATAATAGAATTTTATACAATTTTAAAATACTGAAGTCGTATCATACTCATTCTAAAAAAAAAAAACACATTTAAGCAAAACATTAATAGATCAATAACACCAAGCGTCCAATCAAAGAAGAAAACGAGTAACAACTCTTGCAAAAAGTAACCGTTAAAAAGTAAGACGTGAATATGTGTGAGAAAAGTCACATTTATCTCGATCAACAAAAGTCGCGGGAAATGCAGAAAGCACCAACCAGAGATATTTTTTTTCTTTTGCTTTGTCAGTTTTTAATCACTTGTTGGTTGGGGTGTGTAATTTTTTTCTCAGCCACAGACAAATTATCATAAATTCATATGACTAATAATTAATGCCTTCAAATAAGTTCGCGTCCATTCTCAGGCTAACGAGTAAAACTTAAAAATAAATAAATATCTGCTTCGTCATCGATCATTTTTATTTTAAACCTATAGCACGCTCATTTGTTAGGACATCACACACAGACACACACTTGCATAAACACGCACACTCTTCCTCACACGCAAGCACATTGACTTCTTCCTTGATTATTTACTTTTAATAGTTAAATGCTTTCAGTTAGTAGTTTGTGTGTGCATCGGTGCGTTTCAAAATTGGGTATTTTATTCAAGAATGGCGAATAAAGAGAGTTCAAAAGTTCGTGGTCGGAAGTATTTTAAGTATAAGCTTAAAAAGAAGTTTTGATAAAATAAATAAGAAATGCAAATATTGTTCAATTTTTTGTTAGGTGAGAAGAAAAGTTCTACTTTAAAAGCCTTTTCCTTTTCAGTTATATGTTGCCAGAATTTCATTCAAACATTAAGGTGAGAGAGAGAGAGAGAGAGAGAGAGAGAGAGAGAGAGAGGTAATGGAGGTACCGGGGGTAACTATTAACGTAGGTACTGAAGGGAGGGATGGAATGAGCGAGCGAGAGAGAGAGAGAGAGAGAGAGAGAAAGGGAGAGAAAGAGAAGAGGTGGAGAGAGAGTATGTGTGTGTGTGTGTGTGTGTGAGAGAGAGAGAGAGAGAGAGAGAGAGAGAGAGAGAGAACAACAAAAGAAGGAAAATATGCGAAACGTGTCTCACTACTAAAAAAACAGATAACTGGTTTTAGTGACTACATTTTTTTTTGTTTTATTCTAAAATTCAAGCAAACAGAAAAAAGTGAGTCAAATAGCTGACCCTAGCGACGTAACTTATTTTGATAATGAAAAACTAGAAATTTCAATACAAATACAAGATATTTAATTCCAAAGAATCAGCCTCAACTCAGAACAAATAGAAATAGAAAACACGTGATTATTGCAATGGTAGTTACGCCACTGAAATTTCAAGAGATATTTATGAAACACGTTTACAGATATACGAAACTCTGCAAATTTCATTTTAATTTTATCACCCATCTCTTTTCGGTAACCGGGCAATTCGCCGAAAAACAATTCGCCAAAGAACAGTTCGACGACAGACAATTCACAGACAGGACTATTGGTTGACGCTTTAAAACTTTTCGAGTTCAAGCTCTCATCCAGTTTTTTCATTCGTTTTTGTTTTTTAGAACATTCTTTATATAAGCCCTTCAGTCGTTATCATGGAGTTTGTCAAAACAGTGTGATGGGGCAAGAGGCTTTTATTTGAGACATACGCCTATATCGCTGACAAAACTAGAGAATCTAAAAGTTACTAGAGGTGCGAACAACGAAAACTGTGCAGCGCAAGACTGACAACAATCGATAATGTTATTAGCAGAACGTCTTCGGAACACTCGCATCCACCGACACCTGGACAGTTCGCCGACATTTTATAAACCTATCAAGATTTACTTCAAATTTTTACTATTATTCCTTCACTTTCTTACTTATATAACATATCAAGTGGTATATATCGCACAGCACAGAAAACAGTATAATGGGACTCTTGAGGGTATTCGGAACTGCCCGCAATCTTTGGAAATAAGTTCTAGAAAGGGTAAGCTAAGATCAAAGCCAAAAGATTTGCATCCCATGCATACTAGAAAATCTCAAACAAAATTCTTAGTAGAAGCAAAGTGTCAGTTGCTACTATCATAAATGTACCCTGAAGTTATCTCATCCCCTTCAGATAAGGCTAAGCTCTTCTTAATTCCCATTGGGTGACAAGGCCCTCCCTTTCCGACTTTCTCCCTCTCACAAAGCGCACACTTTTTAATATTTCTATCACTATCCGGGAAGTTTCCAGACTTATAAAAAATCTTGGACCAAAAATGGCTACCAATCTGGATAAAATACTGGTGGTTGTAAGAACATTAACCCAAATCATGGAAAAATTGTTTAACCGCAGCCTCATTGAAAAGTATCCAAGTCTATGGACGGTATCAAATGTACGTCCTAATTTCGAGAATGTCGGCTCATCATACTCTATAGTGTTATCAACAAACGCTTTGAGATTATCATTAAAAAGAAGGTTGCTGATTACTTGAATAATGACAACCTCCAAAGCGACGAACAATACGGATTTCTCTCTGCGAAACCTACTGCTAATATCTTAACTGTAATTACAAACAGAATACACTGCTGATATGTTAACTGTCTTATATAAATATATATAGAGTTATGACATAATTGTACATTGCGACACGGAAATTTCTATGTTTCTCATCATCAGACAATGTTTGATGTTGGTTGTACAGATGATTTACATTTAAATATAAAAACCTTCGGTTTGCTATGTATGTATGTGGGAAGATATAAAATTTATATGTGTGTTTCTTTCAACTAATCAGAGCGAAGATTCATTTTAGAATTTGGTCCCAAAGAATACATACTAATTTTTCCCCTTATCTTACTTTTCTCCTTTCTTCTTTTCCTTCCTAACGGTCAAGATGTTAACCTACCTTTAACCTAACCTTATCACTTTCCCCTTTTTTTTTCTCTTAGTTTTATTGTCTTTGATGTGATATGCCCATTTAGTACCAAGGCTGTCCTTTTCACTTTCATATCATTTTTGTACTCCTAGTTGTAATTTCCTCGAAATCTTTGATTTATAAGTAAAACTAGCAGTATAGCCCGGCGTTTCTCGGGTGTAATGAAAGCTTTAAAACTAATCCATGGTCCTGGAGCTCACACTCTTTGAACGTTGGCACGAAAGACTAAAAAAGAATAGTTGTTTCCAGTTAAAGCGAAACCGTAGACTGAAAGAAAAATGAATGGATGTCAGTCAAATTTTGATTTCCTGGTATTGATATCAGATAAGTTTTTTTCGTCATAAACTGAATTTTGAAGGCTAAATAAGTCATTTGAGTAAATGGTATCATGGCTGAGACTAAGAACTACAATTATACCTACTTAGAGCCAAACCCGAAGCAAAAACTAAAATAAAAGGGCTGAAAAACTGATTTTGATCAGACCCCGTATCTTGCCTTTTATATATATATATTATCGATTTTCTGCACTATTGTAAGAACTGCAACCTTGAAACTTCTGAATATCGTTTCTTATGTTTTTGTCTATAAGTGTATCAAATTTGATTAAAATCGGACCACTCCTTCTATAACGATTTTTTCGATTATCGATTTTCGGTATTTATCGGGGTTACCTCGACACAAAACCTAGCTAAGAACACTGGCAGATGCTTATAGTACAACTGTGTAAATTTTCAAGGAAATCGGTTCAGCCGTTTCAGAGTCTATAGGTAACGGACACACACACACACACACACACACACACACACACACACACACACACACACACACACACACACAGTTCCATTCATAAATAAGTGTTGATAGACAATTTTTTCATAACTTAATTCCTGCTGTCCTTATACCATCTTTCTAATATCTATTTGTTGCAAAGCATTTTTTTATAAATAGAAAACTTTTTATATAAATAATTTTGTTTTAATTTACTTTATTTTGATAGTTCGTCAGCAATTATTTTCTTTTGATTATATGCATGTTATTTCATTTAGATTTTATCCATTTTCTAATGTGAACATTTTGCAATGTCTACATATGACATTCATCTCATTGCGTTTATTTAATAGATTTTTATTCTTAAGTAATTTGATGATATATAGTTTTTCGTATAAACATGATGAATATGGTTCATTTAAGGACTTACATGTTTTAGCTTCTATTAGAATTTTAGTAGCAATTAAATGAAAGATAAAAATTAATAGCACGTCGAGAAATAAAAACTGGAACCCGGTTTTCAATATATTTCATGGTTTATTTCAGAGATTCTCTTACACGATCTATTTTCATGGCACAGCCAAATAAGCCAGGTGCAAGGAATGCGAACTTCATCGGATAATCAGCTTAATGAACTACATAACGAAACTTATCATCCAAATTTTGATGAATAAAGCGTGCAATAGAATCAACACGGGAATAGGAACAGTGCGGATTCGTTAAAGACACTAGAACAAGTAACGTGATATTTATGCTCAGAATGTAACTAGAAAGAGCAATACGAATGCAAAAAGACGTGTACTTGTGCTTTATAGATTACGCAAAGGCGTTCGATAAAGTACTTCACAAACAGGGATGTAGCTGATGCTAAAAAAACACCGGGCACAGAGAAAATTGCCCGGATTTATTAGTTGACGATGTGATGACGTCATCAGTATCATCCATTTCCAGAAACTATCATTTTACCGATTTTTTCGGCTATTCTAATGGAAATTAGGCACAGAACGTGAACGAAAGCAGGAAATCGGGTTCGGACTTTCTGAGTATAACCAGTTTTTTCTCCCAAAAATAATAAACAAACAGATTTTTACTGCGTTCATTCGAATTATTTCTTCGTTTTTCTTTCTTTCTTTCTTTCTTTCTTTCTTTCTTTTTTCGTGAATTGTTTAGTTTGATTTCTGACAAGGACATTTTTCCTTGCTCGGATTTTCACTATGATTGCACGGATCGGCCCGGACCCGTGCCCGGTGTGCTCGGTAGTCAGATACGGCCATGGTCACAAATATCTGTTTGAACTGCTCAGCAACTTTGACATATTTCTGAAGGTTATTAGAATAATCACGAAACAGAAAACCGTCTGCATGCGGACAGAAAATGAGTTTAACAGATACACAAAAACAGAAAAGAGTGTAAGACAAGGAATATTTCTCACCAGAATTATTCAACGCATACAAGCGAGGTGATTCTGAGATTAGAAGTCCTACCAGGATTGTTATTGGCGGTCAGAATCTTAGCAACATAAGGTATACGGATTTTTTTTTTAATCATTTCACCCAAATGACACAATGTTGATAGAAAACACGGAAAGAGAAACGACAAAAACTCCTATGGAAGGTAGTGAAGGAAAGCGAGAAGAAAGGACTAACCATCAACTGTAAGAAGACAGAATGCGTGGTCGTTAGCAAAACGATGAGCTACAAGTGTGAATTCCAAACCGGAGATAGCAAAATCCAAAACATGCGGAAATTTAAATATATGGGGAGTGCTTTTTACAGAAGACGGAAAGTGTTACACTGAAATCAGAAGGTGTTTTAGGATAACCAAGTAAGTTTCCAAAAGCTAAGTAGAGTGCTACGAAATGGGAAAAAGAAAATATTGCTAGAAATAAGTAAAAGCGTATTAAACTGCTGCGTGATATTTGTCTCGCTGTATAGCAATAAGTGCTGGACAATCTCCTAAAAATGTGGTTTTACAGACCGATACTGAGGATACAATGAACCAAACATGTTATCAACGACGAAGTTTTAGAGAAAATGGAAACGAAAAGGAAACATCCAGAGACTATAGTGTACTAATTAGTTTCATAACCGGTTGTGGTCATAGGATTGCTGTGCAGTTGAGCACCTGACTAACTACATTTATATCTCTTGTTTGCATTTCAAGATCTGTTTTCATAAGTTGGATAATAACACATCTTCGACGACATAGACACGAACTTTTGCAATGAATAAATGCTAATTTATAGGTTTCTGTTTTCGAAACATTCATTTAAGGTTTGGTGAAACAATTTTAACATTTCAGTACCAAGAGGATGTATCACGTCCAAGACAGCAACTTACATTAAGAAGAGTGGGTCAAAGTCAACACTGGGAAATAAGTTTAGGTTGTAGTACCCCCTTACTAGAGGTCAGAAATAATACTACCTAAACATATTAACTTTGTCTTCTTCTCCCTCCTCTTCTCCGGGTGCTTCCACCTAGGTCACGAACTACTATCCCAGAAATCCCTTCATCTCTCACCCCCTCTCTTTTCTCTCTCTCTGGCCCATCCCTACTGACCAATAACTAGTAGCAGTTCAGTTGTTTTTTTAGTTCCTCAAAAGATTTCACACCAGCCACACGTTGTACTCCCACCAGCGGACATTTTAGCCAGCTACGAGGGACTCACACAAGAATGTAGACGAAGTTAAATAAAGTTTGTTTGAACAGGTTAATATTTGTATCTCTTAATTATTATCCAAAACATACTAGGTACGAATATTACAATGGTGACCTAGGTGGAAGCACCTGGAGAAGAGGAGGGAGAAGAAGACAAAGTTAATATGTTTAGGTAGTATTATTTCTGACCTTTAGTAAGGGGGTACTACAAGGTTACGGTAGCAGCGAGATTAGCGATAGAGGAGATACTAGCAGTAGCAGCAGCAGCTGATATTTGGCTGTGATGAAACGAATATATCGGAGAACACTTGCACGATGAAAGAGAACAACCGGTAATACACAGAAATATCGACGAACCGGAAAAGTGAAAATCTGAAGTGGAATATGCATAGGCCAAATTGAATAGAAACAAAGCGGCAGAGTCAGATGAAATTGTAATAGAAATGATGGAAGGTCTTAGACGATTTCGACATAGACAAGATCACAGAAATTATAAGTGAAATCTACAGGATGAGTGAGTTGAGGTTTTTGAGGCAGGTAATGAAAAAATATGGCTTGAAAAGTTTCACACGGAACAAATAAAAGAAAAGAGAAATAAAAGAAGATGGCGCATAACATATTTAGTGAGCTTGAGTAAATGGATGGCGGAACAGGGTTTTGTAGAAATAACAGAAGGACAAAGTTTATTATTGTGGAGAGCTATGATCGCTTACGTCCAGAGGAGACACGGTACATGAAATAAAAGAATATTTAAGAAACTTTCTCTTTTTTGCTTGGCCTATACGTATGGTCATGTGAAGCATTCCTCTCCAGCCGGTCAGTAAGTACTTTTTCAAATAAAGGACTCGTACGCTGTTGTTAACGGAGTTTTTTTTTAAAAAATTTTTGTCCATAGCCAGAGCTTTATTTACTTAAATCCTATAAAATCTTATGGAATAGATATTTCATTAAAATTTCAACGTATCGTATATATTTGATTTCGTCCTGTATCATTTTCTTGAAAAACAGTTTGGCGTTATTTGGAGATACCTCTTTTCCTGTTAACTAAAGTCCCAGAAAAGGAAAAACGAGCTTTGTCCCTAATCCCGTGTGTGTGTGCGTTATGGATATGGATAATTACCGACTTTTCCGTCTCACCATGGTCGAAGTGCGGACTCTCTCTTTTAGCGATTCTAATGATTTTCAATTCTGTAGAAAAAAATCTTATAATATTGACGACTTCGTTAACTTTATGACATTGCAACTTTAAACTTTTCCTACAGAACCTTGTCTGAATCATTAACATGCGCATACGTGTATGTACACACACACACACACACACACACACACACACACACACACACACACACACACACACACATGCACATTAAGAAACTCACACACGCAATGAGTGCCATAATCTGTAATTTTCGGAATAAATATAGCGAACCAAAAGTTTGAAGCATTTATGATATGGAATAGGTTTTTTCAAAGAAAGAAAAAAAAATGAAAAAAAAAACCCAAACAAACAAACAAACAAACAAACAAACAAACAAACAAACAAACAAACAAACAAAAAAATGAAGTTCTTCGTGGAGTGATTTCGAAAGATATGTAAGTTATTAGGTGAGACATGGGAAACGTGTAATTTTGGAGGCACAGATTGATCGGTCTGTTCAGGTTCTCCAGACTTGTGAGTGGCACCTTGGACAAACACATATACATGCGCGCGCGCACACACACACACACACACACACACACACACACACACACACACACACACACACATGCACATTTTACTCGCATTTTTAGGAAATGTGCATTTACAGATATATCTAAATATGCATTTAAGGTTGTATTGTATGATCAGGGCAAAAGAAATGAGACAGTTCCTACAATGCAACGCTTGAGCTAAATTCGTTGAATTTATGACGTGGAGTAGTCTAGATCTGAAGAGAATGTCTGTCACTTGTTCCCTGCAGCTATGTTCACTGGTTGCATTTAGTGACAATATGCAACACGAGCTAACTTGCATATTCACAAGATTGTCTAACATTAAATTACAAATAATGTCTTTTATGACTCATTAATATTTGACATATTTTTTCTTCATTTCTCATCAACACTGTTTGCAAACAACTTTAGAATGATGGGGTTGTGGTAAAAAGTAACTGAATTTAAATCTTTTTTAAAAATTACAAAATTAATAATAATTGAAAATACCTCTAATGGTAAAATTTAATTTAATGTTTTAATGTTTTTTTTAATGTTGCATCTAATGTAATGATAAAACAGTACTTTCTCTCAGTATTTCACCGAACGGACAATTTAAAAGTCATTTTGAGTCTCTATTCTCGTTCGCTTTGGTGTACACAAAAGCTGGGAAAAGCTCCTTGCACGCTCACAATAAAATGAAAGGTAAAAATTAATAGCACGTCGAGAAATAAAAACTGGAACCCGGTTTTCAATATACTTCATGGTTTGTTTCAGAGATTCTCTTACACGATCTAGGTATGTAAGTGACACTTGCGTACAATTTCTGCTACTTTTGATCCAACAGATCAGCTTTTTCCTTAAATCAACGAGAAGTCTTACCAACTCTCTTCTCAGCTCTAGATCATGACGCGCTGTTTAAACACTCTCTCAAGGGACGATGGGAATTCGATAAAGAGAAGATTGGTATTACCACAATCCAACAAGTCCCAAATGTAACTGATAGTATAAACCTGTGACCGGTTTTTGTCACCTTTTCCAGAAAGTTGAAATTTTATTTATTTATTCTTTAATTTTCTTCCCTTTTGGTAAAGTGTGTAGCTTCTTTGCAAACTACACCTGTAGACAAAATATGAAACACTGAAGACAGATATGAATTCTCTTCTATATGTGAATCTCCAAAATAGTATCATAGTAACATGGTGCTTGAAAAGAGCGAGGAAATATGTCCATCTTCTCCACTCTCCAGTATAGGCATTAGTATATCCATGTTTTACTGAAATCTTAACACAACGGAAGGAAGGGCTAGAATAAACCAAAGCAATGAATTTCAGAAATGAATTAGGTATGAAAACATTTTGTATGCAAAATTGAAGTGCAAAAATAAAATACGTTTCAGACATACACATGTCACAAATTGTCCCACAAAGAAATTTAAACACATAAGTAAAAGGAAGCAGTGAGCTCCGATGAGAACTACACAGCAGCTGACGATTCTCACCAATGGATCGTCAAGTGATTCTTAAGTGTCCTTTTAAGATATCAGTCAATTCTTATCAGACGGGAAATAAGGTTCTCTAAACCTTTTCGGCTTAATGAATTGGCTTCTCCTTTGATCATAGTAGCATTTTTAAGTCACTGGTGCCTCTACAACAGGTGTTTACTCGTGCAACCAGACTGGCAACTGGGTCTCACCCATTCACAGTTAGATCAACCAAATGCAGACGATAGTTCTACTACTGCAGCTTTTTTTTCTCGCATTTCCCGCCTGTGGAACTCGCTTCCTTATTCTTGCTTTCATGGCGGCTACAACCTCCAGGAATTTAAATGCAAAGTCAATACTCATCTCTTAAACACTTGACCCTAGTTCTTTCTTCACCACCCTGACCCTAGTTCTTTCTTCACCACCCTGTATATCCTTTTCTTTCTCTCTATCTCTGCAACTGTCATCACACCTGTATTCCCTTCCTTCTCTTGCTCCTTTTTAACTGGTTCGTCACTCTCTTCACTCTCTTCTATCTAATTTTTACTCTTATGTAGCCACCCCCCGCACATCAGTGGCGCTACCACCTTGCTCGGGGTGATATGATTAAAAAAAAAGTTGCGGTCAGTCTTATTGCAGAGAGCAACCAATCTATTTAATGCATTGTTTTGTAAAATCTCCTTTTTGTGTTCATATAACCTTTTATTTAGATTCTTTGATGTTGCTACCATGAATTTTTCAGGCGATAGAAATTTTAATTTATTGTTTTGTTTAGTATTGACTGGCAGCAAACTGCCTGTATACCGAGAGAAAATGAATCCAGCAGATATACAAAAATAGAAAAGAGTGTAAGACAAGGATGTCTTCTTACCGGACTTATTCAACCAATAGAAAGGTAATTTGGCGATGATTAGAAGTCCTACCAGGATTCATTATTGGCGGCAACAATCTTAACAACATAAGTATTCCGGTGACAGTGCATACATGGAAAGAAAAGTACAAAAGCTTCTATAGAAGGTAGTGAAGGAAAGCGCGAAGAAAGGACAAAATATAAACTGCAAGAAGATTATAGTGGGTTATCCGTTCTAGTGAAACGTAGTTTTGTGTTGAAATCAGATTAACTGAATTTGGCCTCGTTAGTAGATAACCCACTATAATGGGGGTATAAACAAGAACATCAAATTGAGTATAGAAACAACACTTATATATACACAGATATCAATTAAGGTTTTTTTTACAAATAAAGTAATGTCTTTAGGATGGGTCCAAAGAACGTTAAAATGTTCATAGCAGTAAATACCGAAAAGAGAGTTTGTGCGAATATATGTGTGAGCGTTTGTCAGTTAGGAATGTCTTTGATATCTGCGCTTCGTTGGTCGGGTAAGTAGCTCAGGGGACAGCGAAGAAGAAGATGAGAGAGAAAAGGAGGCGAGCATAGTATGATCGCTTGACGAGGTCAAAGGACGTGCTAATTATGCTCGTACTTTCTCAACTGACGATGCTTCCTGTGTCGGCTTTTTATTTCGTCTTCGTGGGTCCCATTTTGGAATTCATACCTGTATTTAATTCTGGGCTTCCCATTGGACGATAAATAAAATTCGCGTAGGCTCGCGAAAAGGAATTTGATATTTATTAATTTTTGGTTTTCTGCCGGAACATCTGCGTGGAGCCGGGTGCGCAAAGACCAGTTTTGGTCATTTGCTTTCTGGATCTCTGAGGGCAAACATCCGGTCCCTCGCTTTGCTTGGTATCACCATGGTTGTTAGCAAAAGGATGAGTCCAAAATGCAATTTAAAAATCGGAGATACCAAAATCAAACAAGTACAAAAATTTAAATATCTGAGAAGTGTTCTAACAGAGAACAGAAAGTGCGACCCTGACATACGAAGACCCATAATTGGTATAGCTAAAGATTCATGCCAAAAGCTAAGCGGAATATTAAGAAACAGAAAAAAAACTTTGTTAGAAACAAAGAAAAGAGTACTGAATTGTTAAGTGATATGTGTCCTTCTATTTAGCAGGGAATGCTGGACAATCTCTTCAAAGAAGAAGAAGGTACTTGGAGCAAGAGTAATGTAGTTTTGTAGAATGATGTTGAGGATACTATGGACCAAACATGTGAACAACAACAACATTTTAGAGAAAAGAGAAACAAAAAGTAAACATCTGGAAATGGAAACAAAAAGGAAACATTAAGAACATAGAGAGTTGAAATCTTTGTGACACATAACGAGGAAGGAGGGCTTGGAAAATCTGATACTCACAAGACAGATTGATGGAAAGAGAGACAGAGGAAAACAGTGCGTAACATAATTGATGAGCTTAAGTAAATCGATGGCGGAGCAGGGTTTAGAGAAAATAACAAAAAGACAATATTTATTAGGAGCTACAAAAGAGAGGAAATTGTGGAGAGCTTAAGTTCTGAGTGCTCACAGTGCATAAATAAGAAGAATTCATAGACTTTAGTTGTGCACAAGAAACGTCTTCTGAGTAAATGTCTGTAACAAACGAAAATAGTTTTAGTCCGTGCACATTCCTTCACCTCGTAGGTTTTATTTTTACATTTTCGAAATAACTTAACAGAAGATGGCATAATGTTATAAAATGCTTAATGAAATCTTAGCAAAATTGATATATTTTCATTTTACTTTATTAATTTTCTTTTACTACTACCAAAATTCTCCCAGTGTTCTTAGGATTATTCAGGGTGACAAATATTTTTATTTTCATACGATATTTTGCATTTTCACGTCATCAATGTTGACTGATAGAATTAAATTATGATATTATATTATTAGATAGTTAATTTTGTCAATGCATTTGTTGTGTGGGATTTTAGTACTATATAATTTGCTGTAGGCTGTTCTCACGTCACCAGGTTTCAATGACTGAACGAGTTTGAAATGAAGCCACTAACTGGTTTCAGACCGGATAGAAGAGAAAAAGAAAGGTGGATTAATATCAAACAGACAAACAGGAAATGGCTGTTGGGTAATATATATATATATATATATATATATATATATATATATACTAGCAGTACAGCCCGGCGTTGCTCGGGTGTAATGAAATTTTTAAAACTAATCCATGGTCCTGGAGCTCAGACTCAGCCTAAAGAATATTTGTGTGAAGTTTGATGAGAATCGGATAAAAATTGTGGATTTGTATAAAGGACAAACAG
This sequence comes from Ascarosepion bandense, assembly GCA_037127315.1. NCBI lineage: Eukaryota > Metazoa > Mollusca > Cephalopoda > Sepiida > Sepiidae > Ascarosepion > Ascarosepion bandense. The sequence goes on from JBBBDQ010001092.1 coordinate 2,181,101, forward strand.
ACAGATAAACAGACACACACACAAACATCTTGCCTTTTATATATATATATATATGTATATATATATATATATATATATATATATATATATATTATCTATTTTCTGCACTATTGTAAGAACTGCAACCTTGAAACTTCTGAATATCGTTTCTTATGTCTTTGTCTATGAGTGTATGAAATTTGATTAAAATCGGACCACTCCTTATATAACCCGGGTACCTCGACACAAAACCTAGCTAAGAACACTCGCAGACGGACACACACACACACACACACACACACACACACACACACACACACACACACACACAGATATACACACACACAGATAAAGTTCCATTTATAAATAAGTTTAGATATTGTAATGATGCTTAGTCTCAAAATTGCTGTTTTGTCAGTAGTTTACTGGTGAGGAAGCATTTTAGGCAAGCAGGTTTTTTGTCATTAAGTGCTCGATTTCGAGATAAAGAGTAATAGAATTAATATCGAGTGGTTTTTCATTTAACTGAGCAGTGTTATTTTTCAGTTATGCCGACTTTGAAATTCATGAAGGCATTATTGTGATATCTTTACTCTTCAAAGGTTTTCTTTTTAAAAATAATTAGTAGTAATTACCTTTAAAAACCAAAGTAAACTATTAAACATAAAAACAAGATAATTGGGAAATGTAAGTATTCAAACAAATATTTTCATTGCTACTTAAATACAAACAAAAACAAATGAATAAAGCACAAAACGCTAATCACAAAACGCAGCCCCAAAACTAATACATATGAGTATAAATATATACGGACTCATTAAAAAAGAATAGACAAAGAAAGAAAGCAAAAAAGAAGCAACCAGATAATAGAAAAATTAGTAAAAGAAAAAAACCACGCACAAAGCCCAATAAATAATGAGAAAAAACGTGTGTGTGTGTGTATTGTCCTAGATATATATCATATTGCTCTGGTTAATATATATTGAGGACTTTATATAAATCTATCTCTATTTTATATTAAATCGATCTTTTTGGATTATCCTCTCCGTTTACGGATTTGGTGTCATTACCTATATATATAGATATATATATATATATATATATATATATATATATATATAATGTGTATTTAGGCAGAAATGGAAGTTTCGATAATAATGAGAGACACGGTGCTGTGGTGAAGTTTTTTATATACTTTTTTATGTAATCTTGTAATTTGTTTCCTTTCCAGTACATAAATTATATAAAAATTGTCCAAATGTTTTATTTTTCCAAGCGATTCCGGCTATACTTTTAGCCATTATCAAGGATGAAATTTATTTTACTTTTAACTAAATATATAGATTGTAATATAATTTATGTACTGAAAAAAAAAAAGATCGCATGAAAAATTATATAAAAAAATTAACCACAGTACCTTATCATTTTTAACGAAACTTGCACACACACACGCGCGTACACACACACACATACACACACACACACACACACATATATATATATATATATATATATATATATATATATATATATCCACTCTACCTAAGTAGAGTAGTATTGAGCGTTTTTTTGTTAGTTGATTGCTCGTGTCGGGGTCTTTTCTTTGGGCTACGTGCTGACTCGGTCTGAGCGCTTTTCATGTACTTAGCTCTTTCTTTTTTAAAACCATTTTTCCCTTCTTCGTAGATACGTGGAAGGTTTTTCGACACGAGTATAGTTATTATCTCTTTTATATATATATATATATATATAAAGATTATCTATTTCACTTGATACCATTAAATCTAGGCATTGTTAACTCTGGGTAAGTTGGCATGTCGTCTCAAGCTCAACTCGTTAAAAATAGTGCAATTGTTTATAGCTGTCGATGGCTTTAAAAAATTTCTTTCCATTTAGTGTGTATGTGTCAATTCTCTATATTTAGCTATTTAATGTAGATTTCAGATGATTGTGATAACGTTGTAAGTCTCAACTGGCATCGGTATCACAAAATCAATACGTAAAAAATAAAGATAAGAGAATGAAAAAAATGGTTTTATTCATCAAAGTAGATGTAGTTGTAGCGAGTTTAAGTTTTTTTTATACGACCGCTAATTGTCGGACAGGATGTGCATTGTGGTGCAGTGGAAATCGATTCGGAACGACAAATCGGGAAGCAGAGTTCGAATTCAAGTTGAATTCCTTGCATTTACTTATGTACAAATACCCTTGGGAAAGGTATTAATCAGTCTCTTCTCTCCAGCAATGGATTAAATAATAGGACATACTGGGTTCTCTTTCGAGACATGATCGCCCAAAGCGTCTATCACGTATGTCACTTAACTGACTGACTGAATTGTCGGACATAACGTATTATCAGTTGGGGAGAAGCAACAGATTTCGTTATAAATGTTTCTCCCCCGAAATTTTCTCGAAGAATATTTGCTTCTTAATGAACATGCAGGCATGAAACTGTTAGAATGAGCGAGTAACAACATAAAAAAAAACTAAGTCTTTCTATCTCTCACTTTTTCGTTCTCTCACTTTTTCGTTCTCTCACTACCTCCTCATCCTCTTTCTTTTTATTCCACTAACAAGTATTTCTAAAAGCAGTCAAATCAGATTATGTGCGTTGTACTGTTGAACACTGTGAGAATAAACCTTTCTTCCTATGAGAAGATATCCAGTTTAATTTTCAGCAAAAGACAGGTCAACTTTAGTATATTGGTCCCAAGAAAACAACGGAAATGAATATGACGACGCAACCGATTTAATCCACTTCCGAACGGTCGCCAAACACCCTTTCAATCCTTACGACGTTCACCTATCGTACAAAGAACTTGTTGTTAGAAGCAAGGACTTACAGCCATGTATCAAACCATATAATATATCATGACAACGTCACATTATTCACAAAAGAATTATATGAGAAATATTTGTGAAGGTCAAGAGATCATAAGTCTTTAGAATTCAAGTGTTCATTCTGATATCATTATCGTTTCTAGAATTAATTAGATTTTCCAATATTTTCTGAAATTCCGACTTGTACTATTCATAGACCTCGAGTTTATCAGTCAGAAGTTGAACAAGTGTGGTCGGTATGAAAATGGCTGATTTTAACGTTGTTAGTCAGCGTATTTGTGGTGCTGTAAGGCTTATTTCAATGTTTAGTGAATTCGTGTCTATCTCTTGGGATTTTGTTCTTGACTCACATATATCTACTCTATCTTTCTTCTTGCTTGTATGTAAGATTGTTACGCTTTTATACCTAGAATCAGAGTGTAGATTCTATGTTCTTCTAATTGAAACAATTATGTTTAACGATGGGGGCCTGTGCCGTCAAAAATGACGGCAAAATATTTTTATAGATATGCCGTCTAAAATGAAGGCAACATATATATCGATATACCTACTATTTAGTAGCTTACACTGAGACGTAAAAAAAGTCAAAATAATCCAAACACCTGAGCGAGACAGGAGGGACATATATATATATATATATATATATATATATATATATATATATATATATATATTTCACAACTCGACGACATAATTATTGCAAAAAAATAAAATAAGGCACTGTTAAATAACGGACTAAAATCTGAGACCAAGATAACATGGTAGAGTTTGCTGTTTGGCTGGTGGTTCCATAACTCTTGCTAATATCACTAGATATCCATCAAAAGACAAATTCTTTTCCTTGCAGACGAGAGTTATCCTGTTTACTAACTATTAAGCGATTGTTTGTCTTTTTGTTTCTCAGTGATGTAAGTACAGGTATTGAATCTGAGAAAACTATGAACTTGTCTTTGTCATTGTCTGTTATGATATCTGAAGCTAATTTTATGGCTTTCGCTTCAGTACTAAAAACAGAAGATTTGTTAGGAAGGCACTTTTTTTCCCTATTGTTAAGTCAAGAACAAAATAACATCCGATTTAATGCTTTTTAGTCATCAGTATATGTGTGCTTATATTTTAGGTGCTCCTGTAAAATATCAATTTCTTCTAAAAAAGTAGATTGACTAGTATTAGTTTTAGGATATTTGGCAAGGTTTAACAAAACTGTTCGTTGTTTTGTTAACTTAATTATTTTTAAGTGATAGATTCAAGGGTTAGAGTTTTTTTTTTTTTAATCATATCACCCCAAGCAAGGCGGTGACGCCACTGATGCGCATGGGGCTACTTAAGAGTAAAATGATTAGAAAAGAGAAAGCAGGAAATCACATCCTAAACAGGGAACAAGGGATGAGCCTCTTCACCTGTTCAAAAGACGTGGGTGGAGTGTGAACCGGGCGATAGTTTAGTCTATCTACTCCAATTGAGAAAAAAAAAAATAGAAAAAAAAAGTGAAAGAAGATTGGAAAAAAAAGAAAAAAAAAAAGAGTAGTGTCTAATCGTGCTTTATTAATGATCGGGAGGTTTGATGGCTTTATTTTGGGTATTGAATAGATCTTTATATTGTTGCTAAACACTGTTAGATGCAAGTTTATTCTGACAGGAATGTAGTTTTATTGTGTGGCCGTCTTACTTTCAGAAACATTTCTAAAAGCTTCCTGGGCAAATCCTAGCAATTGATGATGAATTATAACAATCCCTTCAGGTATGACTTCCTTCTAGCACCAAAAATACAACAACCATAACCTATACTAGTGATCAATGACATTTCAATAGGGGATGTCTATCAGCTTCTTAGTCTGATTGAGCAACAACTCTGAGTATTTGCATTGCTTCATCACATTCAACTTGGAGAAAAGATAACCTGTCAAAGATAATGCCCAAGAATTTCTATTGGTCTTCGACAAGAATGACAGAACTATCAAGTTTTAAATTAGGGTTGGGATGTCGCTTCCGGATTTGACAGCAATGTAACCACTGAGTTTTTGTTTTGGAATATCTTAAACAATTTTCTGTAGCTCATTTATTCATTTATTGAGATATTGATAGAGTTGGCGCTCAGATAGACTAAACTATCGCCCGGTTCACACTCCACCCACATCTATTGAACAGGTGAAGAGGCTCATCACTTGTTTCCTGTTTAGGATGCGGTTTCCGGTTTTCTCTTTTCTAATCTTCTCACTTTTTTTTTTCAATTGGAGTAGATAGACTAAACTATCGCCCGGTTCACACTCTACCCACATCTATTGAACAGGTGAAGAGGCTCATCACTTGTTTCCTGTTTAGGATGCGGTTTCCGGTTTTTCTCTTTTCTAATGTTCTCACTTTGTTTTTGTTTTTTTTTTCAATTGGAGTAGATAGACTAAACTATCGCCCGGTTCACACTCCACCCACATCTATTGAACAGGTGAAGAGGCTCATCACTTGTTTCCTGTTTAGGATGCGGTTTCCGGTTTTCTCTTTTCTAATCTTCTCACTTTTTTTTTTCAATTGGAGTAGATAGACTAAACTATCGCCCGGTTCACACTCCACCCACATCTATTGAACAGGTGAAGAGGCTCATCACTTGTTTCCTGTTTAGGATGCGGTTTCCGGTTTTCTCTTTTCTAATCTTCTCACTTTTTTTTTTTTTTCAATTGGAGTAGATAGACAAAAGTATCGCCCGGTTCACACTTTATTGAGATATTGATAGAATTGGCGCCCAGTTGTATTGATATTTTTCGATTTATAGCAGATCAAGAAATCATCGACATAAAATGAACAATCGAATTCAGGAATCTAACAATATCCTTTATTTTAATATTAAAGAGGGTAACTTATACGATACTCTCTTGTGGTATATCCATTTCTTGGTCATATAGATTAGAAAGAGTAGTGCCAACTCGGACATTGAAAACACGCTTTGTTAGAAAGTTATTAATAAAGATTTTCAGTCTGCCTTTTGGACCCGTTTTGTTAAGATTTTGTAGGATGCCGTCTTTTGATGTGCCATCATAACCTTTTTCTGTGTCAAAGAACAATGCTGTCAAGTGATACATTTTAATAAAAGCGTTTCTAATAGAAGTTTTCATGTTAACCGGTTGGTCTATTGCGCTTCTGTTTGAGTCTGAGTCTTTACTAAACACATATATTTGTGGTGTAGGATGTGCGTTGTGGTGCAGAGGATATCGGCTCGGAACGAGAAATCGGAGACACGAGTTCGAACTCCAGTTGAATTCCTTGCATTCACTTACGCGCAAATACCCTTGAGAAAGGTATTGATCCATCTCTTCCCTTCTGTTATGGGTTAAATAACAGAACAGATTGGGTTCTATAGCCTTAGCTGGCAATCAGTCTACCGCAGAAGGTAATGGCAACCTACTGCGGTATAATCTTCTTCCCAGTCAGTCATGTCTATTTCGAGACACGATCGCCCTAGCGTGTATCACGTATGACTGATAGACCTACGTAAAAAACAAAATTTGGGAGACTGATATTTTAGGCAAACGAAACATTCCTATTTGAAAGATTAGCCCAATCGTTTCTGAAATTTACACGGGTTCAGCTCGTTAGAAATAATTTAGGACATCAATTTATAGGCAGCAATTTAGTTTCAATTTATATGTTACATAATAGCTTTATTTTTTAATAATTCCACCACAATAAAGGCAATGAAACTACTAAGACGCAAGGGTTTACTGAGAGTGAAAGAAACAAAGAGGGCTATAGAAGAACAGAAATTAAGAAGACAAAAGATGGTGATTGACATTTCATTTAAATTTTTGAAGATCGTAGCAGGAAAGCAGAAAGCCGGAAGAAAGTTCTACAAACGAGAAGTGTAGGAGAACAAACAATTAGTATAGAATTTACGGTTAAAATGGCCAATTTTAACAGTGAAATTATGAGATTTAGTACGAGACCACACGAATTCTAGAGTTATCAGTCATTTGTACTCGAATCATTACTAAATGCTAACTGCATCGTGAGAAAAAATGAACTCATCAATTGATGACATACGCTGATCTCTGATGAAACATTAATTGATAATCCCAGCCGTTTAAGGATCATTGCTTTAGCTTCTACGGAATACTAAAATTGTTCTTTACACTGTAAAAACTATTAGCGATTTTAAAAAAATAATTTCGCCCCAACTAAGGCGATAAGAGCCACCAAAACGCAAAGAGTTATTGAGAGTGAAAGAAACAGAGAGGACAATAAAAGAACAGGGATTTAGAAGACAAGTAACCCTGTATTTAAATTTTTTAAGATTGTAGTTGACACGAAGAAGTAGGGAAATAGTTTCACAAACAAGGTTACGATTACAAGTAGAAATTTCAATAGTGAAATGATGAGACCTAACATCCAATCTAGTACTGCACCTAAATTCGTGAAGCCGAGACACCAGGGTTTTCTCGAGTCTTTATTATACTTGCTCAATAATTATTAAAAAAAAAGGAAATAAATGCACTTTCATGAATGTGGTCATTTTATAGAATATATATCTTGCTATTCCCCTCGTTCATCCCATTTGCTCTTAATTTCCCGATAACAATTTGTGGGTAGAAAGAAGAACAATAGGAGTGTTTTATCATGATAGCTGACATATCTAACAACAATCAATTATAAACAGTGTGATTAGAAGGCAAAAGAGTTGAGTGGATTAGAAACCAAGTAAACGAAGTGTGAAGATAGCATGCGGGTAGATTGGAGTAAGAGGTGACTGAAGTCTGAGTAAGAGGTAACGATATCCTTAATTCGACGTCCTTTGTTAAAAAAAAGTTAGCAAAATTGTAAATAAATTTAGTTTCATTATTTAATTATGCAACCGTCACTTTTAGGTTGTTATTCGAGCCCATGATAAAAACTTAAATTTCAAGAATAGATTTTCTAGGAAGACAAACCAATCCCACTTGGAAGATTAGCATAACACACTCCTCTCAGTTCCACCCTTCTCCATCAATTTTGCATTATGCCGTTGCTAATCTAAACTTTGTAAATATCGATAACAAATTCTCAAGAGGGCTTCTGTGTAGGTCAGAATAACACGAACGTAAGGTAAGGATCGGGGGTGGGGGGGGGGTGTCAATACGTATACAAGGCGTGGGGTGACGAAACTCAAACAACAGAAGATTACACTAGACATATGGGGATGACGAAAAATCTCATCTGTTTGAATGATTTGTGAGGAACATACTATCAACTGTCGATTTCAGAATTCTGTTTATAACTGTCGGTAAGGCTTACAGAGACATTTTTCAGACTGTTCAGAATTATAATGCATTAGGACCCACTTAAAATAATACAACTATTTTTGGGTCAAGTCTTAACGTATGCGTTCATTCTGGTTTTATTTAAACACTGAAAAATACTAAATTAAAGCAAGAACCATAAATTACACTTTGCCCATTATTAAAAAAACACTTACAGTCCAGTTAAATCAATTTTATATACCGTATATTTTCGTGTATAAGGTGAAAATAAGGAATCATCTAATATAACATTTACCAAAAGCTGACCTTTAATCCTGTGGTTTTTATCGGCACTGTTATGTAGGCGTTGTGGTGCATTGGATATCGGGTCGGAACGAGAAATCGGGGAGCCGAGTTCGAATTCCAGCTGAATTCATTGCATTCACTTACGCGCAAATAGCCTTGGGAAAGGTATTAATCCGCCTATTCCTTCCATTTATGGGTTAAATAACAGATCGGCAACCAGTCTACCGCAGAAAGCAATGACAACCTACTGCGGGATAATCTTCTGCCCAGTCAGTCATGTCTCTTTCGAGACATGATCGCCCAAGCGTGTATCACGTATGGCACTCAACTGACTGACTGACTATGTAGGCTAGTATGCTTGCGCCATGGCTCTTGGTAGGCTAACAATTGCCTCGGTATAGTAACTACCGATGTAAATATTTCTAGTTGAAACAATTCACATGATAATACTATACAATAATTATAAATATAATAAAACTATTTTTACTTCTTAATTTCACATTAAAATGCAATATTTAAGAAACGATAACACAGCAATTTACAAAAGTTCCGCTGAGTAACAAGCATAAGTAACAAGTAACGTATAAACAAATTCGTTCTTGATTTGTAGAGTTATGAGTGCATTCACGTCAATTCTTATTTCTCATAGTAGTGTTCCATAACAACATTTAGGAGAACATCCAATCTATATTTCTATTTCAAATTCATTATCATTGTAATGTTACATAGCAACAACATTTAGTATAACATGCCAACTTTATTTTTAAATATCATACATTATACTGTATTTTTGCGGTGTTTAGATTTAGATGCCATAAAATCTTTATTTTTTTATTACAGAATAAAAAAAAATAATACACATAAATAATTAAAACCCTTAAAAATTTGTATAATCATCATTATCTGATGCATAGAGATAAGCATGATCATTTCCAGTTTCGTTTTATGGGCACCAGTCAGTTGTCATATACTATAGATATCAGATAAAATCACGAAAATCTACCTAAGTTTTGGGTATCGTGTTATTTATAGGTCGCCTTATACGGGATATATATATATATATATATATATATATATAAGTGCGCAGATTCATGCCGACTTCGAAGTTTCGTGAGGAGACCGTTATGATGTTCAGAGCAAAATAGATGTCAGTGGTAATTATATTTTTGCCTAATTTAGACAATAATTAATCCATTACACCCTTTACATATCTCATTTTAACAGATATATTTACTAAAATTAATCAGAAATATTTTGAAAATGCTAAAGAATAAATTCATTCAATAAAATCTCCAGGCGAGTTCAGAATCTCCTGCAACTCTTCTGGGCGGTCACTTTGTTTAAGTTGGTAGCTATTCGCCAATATGAAATGTATTAAATATGTAGCTAAACAGACAGACACAAAGTAAGGGTCTAGTTTAATATGATACATGTAATATAAATTGGTGATTTGCATTGTGGTGCAGTGGATATCGCCTCGGAACGAGAAATCGGGGAGTCCGAATTCGAATTCCAGTTGAATTCATTGCATTCACTTAGCGCAAATACCATAACTCCAGTTATGGATTAAACAACAGGACAGATTGGGTTCTATAGCCTTGGCTGGTACCGCAGAAAGTAATGGCAACCTACTGCGGAATAATCTGCCCAGTCAGTCATATCTCTTTCGAGACATGATCGCCTAAGAGTGTATCACGTATGGCATTTAACTGACTGACTGAATATAAATCGAGCCTTTAGATAAATATATTCAAAGTTTCGGAAATTTCCAAAACTAATATATCTTAGACCTACCCTGGGTCTCATTACTTACCACAATAGATTTATTGCCTGACGTCAAGTCATATTGAACTGAAACAAAAATAGATGGCATTTGAATACGTTATTTTGTTTCACACGTAACTAAAATTTATGATGTATTATTATTTATGTGCTTTGTCTCTTCATGACATAGGCGATCATGGCTCTCCACAATTTCCTGTCCATTCTAACTGTAAATAAATCCCGTTCTACCATCCATTTTCTCAAGTTCCTTAAGTATTTTATGCATTGTTTTCCCATGTCCCTCTGGCACACAATATGTCCTGTGAGTATCGAATTTTCCATGTCCCATACTCATTATGTGCTATAGAAATTTCAACTGTTTCTTCTTGATGTTAAGTATAAGTGTCCGTTTTGTTTCCATTTTTTCTAAAATATCGTCGTTCAGCATCTTCTGGAAGGTGACATTTCAACTTATTTTTCAACTTATTTTTCACAATACACAATATGTGTATTATTATTTATGTGCTTTCGTTATTTCATGAAATTTTTCAGAACAAAAAACAACAAAAATGGTGAACAAAAAACAAAAAAATATATGTACCATTTATGGAGATGGGGTAATAGCTGACAGTAATCTAAGTGGTTCGCTAGATTCTGAAGTGAACATCTTAAAGGCCGAAAATGTTCCAGTAGATTTTCTGTCATTGATATTGACCAAATAGAAACGATGATTAAAAATATGCTTGGTCACGCGATACGGGGCATCTCAGAGATACTCTACTTACTTCATGTGAGCTATGTAAGGCGTTTGAAAATATTGAATAAGAGATTCATACGATGATTAAGTATCTCATGATTTAATGAAAAAATATTTGATAGACCACATTTTCATCTGTAATTGTCTGTTTAAACACAACAAAACAACCTAACAGGAACATGGGTAATGAAGAATGAATTGTTTACAACAATATAGAGCGAAAAAGATATTTGGGAATACGAAATGAGCCACCTTTAACCACTCCAAAAGCTGGTCTGCATCTAAAGAAGCTGATATTGTGTATCTAGTAGGAAAGAAAGGCCATTTTTGTTATAAGCTATTTCTGCAAAGTCAAACATTGCATTTAGACAAGTACTGTTTCCAGTTGAACCAATTAAAGAAAGGAATCAATGAAAAGCATCAAGAACTGGTCAATCGGAGCGATGTCATCTTCAACCAGGACAATGGCAGGCCTCATGTCCCTTTTCAGATTCAGTGGAAATAGGACAGCTTGGCAATTTCTGCTGATCTACTACACCCGACGTATTCACCTGATCTTGAGCCTTTGGCCTACCACTTATTACAATCCCTAAAAATATTTTAATCCAAAGAACTTCAATTCTTTGGAAGTCTGTAAAAAATTCGTTAAATCAGTTCATCATGGTAACCGGAAAATTCATCTAAAGAGAATTCGCTGACGGACAGTTAGCCGACAGATAATTCACAGATAGGACAATTGGTCGACGCTTCGAGTCAGTTGTTTTTTTTTTAGAACATTCTTTCGAAGTCCTTCAGTCGTCATCATGGAGTTTGTAAAGACATAACAAGGATGCAGAAACCTTTTATTTGAGGGATACACCTATATTGTTGACAAAACTAGAAAACCTAAAAGTTACTGGCGGTGCGGACAACGAAAACTGCAAACAATACTGACAACAATCGATGATGTAATTAACAGAACGCTACCAACACATAGACAGTTCGCCGACAGTTTATATATATATATATATATATATATATATATATATATATATATATTGTAACAAAGTTATAGAACTCGTAGATTTTTTTACCTGCTGTTCATGCATTTACTTTTATAAAGAGTGCTTGTGTAGTGTAGTGATACTATGAATTTATAAGCCATTGTAACAACCATTACAATATATATATATATATATATATATATATATATATATATATATATATATAAACTTATTTATAAATGGAACTTTGTTTCTCTGTGTGTGTCCGTTACCTATAGACTCCGAAACGGCTGAACTGATTTTCTTGAAAATTTACACAATTGTACTATAAACGTCTGCGAGTGTTCTTAGTTAGGTTTTATTCGAGGTACCCCCGATAAATATCGAAAATCGATAATTGAAAAAATCGGGTTATAGATAGAATGGTACGATTTTAATCAAATTTGATGCACTAATAGACAAAGACATAAGAAACGATATTCAGAAGTTTCAAGCTTGCAGTTCTTAAAATAGTGCAGAAAATAGATAATATATATATATATAAAGTATATGTTTGTGTGTGTGGCTGTTTATCTTGCCTGTATGTCTGTATTTTTTTCAGCCCTTTTATTTTAGTTTTTGCTTCAGGCTTGGCTTTAAGTAGGTACAATTGTAGTTTTTAGTCTTAGCCATGATACCATTTACTCAGAGGACTTATTTAGCCTTCAAAATTCAGTTTACGACGTAAAAAACTTATTTGAAATCGATACCAGGAAATCAAAAGTGTACAGTTTCGCTTTAACTGGAAAAACTATTGCTTTTTAGTCTTTCGTGCCAACGTCCAAAGAGTCTGAGCTCCAGGACCATGGATTAGTTTTAAAGCTTTCATTACACCCGAGCAACGCTGAGCTATACTGCTAGTATATATATATATATATATATATATATATATATATATATATATATATATATATATATATATATATATAAACAACTGGATGTTAGCTTGAACATGGAATGACTGAATTCACAGACAGCACGTTTAGTCGACGCTTTTTCTGTCGGCGAATTGTCTTTCGGTGAACTACCCGCACACGACTCATCATTGAGAAATATGCCAAGTTCTTGGAAGATAGAATCATTTAGCTGCCTCAAAATATGGCGAAAATTTGTGGAAAATAATGACAGAGATGTGGTCGAATAAATTTATGTATTGTACAAATATCTAAATACTGTCTGTGAACTTCACTTAAAAGCTCGGCGAGCTTTTGTTTCGGTCCAATAAAATATCAAACAGTCGAAAAAAGGATATCTGAAGAACTGCCTTAAGATTTACGTGACGAATTGTTTTTCGAAAACTTTATCACATCCAAATTTAACCGAATCTGTAGTTCTTTGCAAAAGGCGAAAAAATCCTTAGGACTTAAATTTTAACCCCGAAGCCATTATTTAAGTGTGTTCTAAAATTTTTATCACTGTCGTTTTTAAAAGATAAACACGAAAGAAAGATTTTTATTTTTATTTAAATAAAAACACACTGAATAAAATTTAATGTTTCTTATTAAATATATGAAGTAATGTATTACTTATAGACGTTTGTGTGTTTATTTTATCTCTGTCTATACACATACAAAAGAAAACTGGTTTTTGGTGTGTAAATATAGACAGGCTAAAGAAAGGTGGCTCAGCGACAAATGCGCTGAAGTAGAGAGACTCAGCACGACAAATAATGGTGATATGTATAAAAAAAATAAGTAACAGGGCAAAAGACCTGCTCAGCAACAGGATGTATAAAAGTAAAGGACGGTACACTCATACTAGAAAAAGAAAAAAGATATAGGTGATCTCTTCCACGACAAGAGAAAGCAACCAACAATAAACAAAAATACGGATGGACCAGAAATATAAAAAAACCGAAGTGAAATCAGCAATGGCGAAACTGAAAAGAAACAAAGCAGCAGGATCCGAGGGGATTGTAATAGAAATGCTGATATACTTAGGAAGCGTTGACGTAGACGGGATCACAGAAATAATAAATGAAATCTACAACAGCGGCAATATACAGGAGGACTTAAGCAGATCAATTTTCATATCACTACGTAAAAAGCTAGGTGCAAAGGAATGTGAACTCCACTGAACAATCAGCTTAATGAGCCACAAAACTCATAATTCCGAGTCTGATGAACAGACCACGCAGCAGAATCAGCCCAGAGATAGGACATGACACCGGAACGAGGAAAGCGAGAACCATGCTTAGAATGCTATCTGAAAGAGCAAGATAAATACAGAGGGACCTTTATATGTGCTATGCAAAGGCGTTTGACAAAGAAAGCCATAAAGGCTTGATAAAGATGCTCGGCAACTTCGACATTTTCGGAAAAGATGTTAGAATATCCAAGAATCTACATTGACTGCTTGCGTACGGATCGGAAGGGAATTCAGCAGGTATACAAAAATAGAAAGGGGCGGAAGACAAGGATGTGTTTTCTCACCGAATCTATTCAACTTATACAGCGAAACAATTCTAAGAGAAATAAAATCCTTCCCAGGATTCGTCATTGGCAATCACAATCTCAATAATGTAAGATACACGGATGACACGGTGCTGATAGCAGACACGGAAAGAAAAATGCAGGACCTCCTACAGAAGGTAGCAAAAAAAAAGAAAGCGAGAAGAAAGGACTGATCATAAACTTCAAGAAAATTGAATGTATGGTCATCAGCAAAAAGAAGAACCCACAATGTCATCTACAGGTCCGAGAAACAAAAATAAAACAAGTAAAGAAATTTAAATTCTTGGGACGAAAGGATAGAAAGTGCGACACGCATTGGCATGGCTAAAGGCGCATTTCAAAAGCTAACCTGAATACTGAAAGATAGGTAAATTTTATTGGAAACACAGAAAATAGTGCTGGATTGCTATGTGATATCCGTCCTTCTGTATGAAAGTGAATGTTGGACGATCTCATCAAGAATAAAGGAGAAAGCAGAAATGTGGGTTTACAGAAGTATGCTGAGGATACCATGGACGGAGCACGTGTGCAACAATGAGGTGTTGGAGAGGATACAAACGAGAAGAAAATGTATACTTAACACCAGGAAGAGACAGATGAAGTTTCTGGGATACGTAATAAAGAAGGAGTGCATGGAAAAGTTAATAGTCACAGGATGAATAGAAGGAAAGCGAGACAGGGGAAAGCAGCACGAGATATACGTGATAGATCTGTGCAAATGGATGGCGGAGCAGGGTTTGAGAGAACTACCAAGAAAATATTTTCACGTTCTAATGAACGCTAAGCATAACTTTCAACCGTTACATTCGAAGTAAAAAAAAAGAATTTACATTAATTTTTGGCAACATAGTTTTGCGGTTACTTTTTGTTACCACAACTTACACCCCTGAAGATGATCTGGGAAGGAAATTGAAAGTACTTGGGAACATCGAGAAATGAATAATAAAATCGACTGTAAAAGTTGCAGCACATGTCTTACATTTTTCAATTATAATACACAGAAGATTATCCGAAAGTACGAATGGATTTTATTAAAAATAAGCAGACATAATGCTTGCAATTTATTTAATCTGACATGCCTAAAAGAAAATTTTCTGCCTAAACACACACACACACACACACACACACACACACACACACACATATATATATATATATATATATATATATATATATATATATATAACCGTATAAATAAAACACACCATGAACTTTTGTCTTCTAAACTATGATAGTCCATGCCCGGAAAGATATAAGATAGCAGAAAAAAAAATGCTTCAACAAAAGACACTAAAATTCTTCTTCCCAAATAATGATTCTGAGTGAACTAAAACACATGAAACAAACATCAATCAATAGTAAATTTCCCAACTATATCGTTGATAAACAAATAAAATCATTCTCACAAAAATACACGACACCAGTAGTAAAAATACTACACAACAAAACATTAACATATTTTACGGTAACTAGATGCACAAAAATTATAAGCAGGGCGAATTCGCTATACGAAAACTCATCAAACACCATATTCTGTTGTAAATTCTGGAAAATATGTTAAATTTATAATATATGAGAGAAAATGAAAAACTTCTAACCTTGTTATCACTGATCAAAATAACCCCATCAAATCTAAACTAGCGGTGATAAGTATAACATATCAAGTTCACTGCCCAGTACAAGATTGTGTTTCTTCTCATAAATCAGTTACTTATATCGGACATACAACAACCATTTTGAGAGGACGACTCACGTGTCACTTATCATGGCATATCGCCAAATAGAGAGAAAAACAAACCAACAAACAAACAAAACAATCTATCTACCCACGATCTGCAAGACTCCTTAAGAAAAATTCTGGTCGAAAAAACTAAAATTATATGTAAACCAAATTACCGAAGACATCTAGCTATGAGAGAGACCATGTATATTAAACATCTCCCTCCTACTATCAACCTAACCTACTTTATTACGTGACGTACTGAAAAGTAGAAAGATGCACACTTGAATTCCAGTCGCACTCAACACACCAAGACTCAGAATAAACGCTCCTACGAGTATTCAAAATAGCACAAAAATACATCGAAAACATGAAGAGAAACTAACAACGCCAAAACAAAACCTCCTTGAAAATAACCAAGGAAATGGCCGAAAGCGTTTAAGACAATGGACGGTATGGACAGTTTCACAGTTTCTGTACTCGCTAACGCTAACCCTCCCACGAAAAGGAAAGATGTAAGAATGCCCGAAAAAACTAAATAAGAAATGAATAAAATGTTGCAGCTTACATACATACATACATACATACATACATACATACATACATACATACATACATACATTATCTATCTATCTATCTATCTATCTATCTATCTATCTATCTATATTCATGATTTTTAAAAATCATGAAAAATACAACTGACGTAAAATGCCCTCTGGGTGACTGTAGCGGGGAGGGAGAATATATCACCCATCAGACTGATTTAAATGGAAACGACCTGGATATGAACACGGCTACAAAATATTTAACGGCTTACGCGGGTTACGTATCCATAAGGGACGCTGGTGCAAACAGCGTAATTCTCCTACTGGAGAATATAAATCGAGTAATGGGATTATGAACCTGGACTACACCCACAGCGTTCAGGATTCCATCGTTGAGCGACAGTACCCTGGAGAAATCCTAAGTAAACCAAGAATCCAGTGGTCCAAAGGTACCCAGAAGGCTATGTGGACAAACCTTGATAAAGAGCTTTCTTTTATCCTTAATACCAATCTTAAGGGTCCCATAGTGCAACAGATCAGTTCCTTTTGTAGAATAATACACGACGTTTGCTTTGAGTGGTTTGAACCGGTAATGGAGAAGAAAGAGAAAAAGTAGGAAAAACGAAAAAAGTCCAGAAAAGAAAGTTACGAGCAGAACAAAGGTTACTGAAGCGCCGTTTTAAAGAAGCTTCAATTCATGAAAGGGCAGAACTTCAGAAACTCATGAATGATATCAGAAGGAAGATTCTAGTGCTATCCAGAGCTGAGAATTAAAGGAAGCAACGGAAGAAAAAGCGGCAGTCTCGGAGATCTTTCTTTAAAAATCCGCATGCTTTTGCTAAGAAACTTTTCGTGCAAGCAAAGAGCGGCAAGCTTGATGCCCCTCAAGAGGAGTTGGAGAATCACTTGCAGATAACGTACTCAGATGAGATGCGAGACATACCAATCCCTCCTATGAATAGTTTACCAAGGCCTCGAGATCCAACAGTTATGTTTGATGATAGTGGAATAAAAGTAAGTCAAGTCCGGGATTTTGTCCGAAAGGCACACGGTGGTAGTGCCCTCGGAATGAATGGGATATCATATAAATTATATAAAAACTGCCCAGGCGTTCTCAGGAAACTCACTAGCATACTCCAGCGGATCTGGAAGCAGAATATTGTACCGCAGGAATGGTGTTTGGCTGATGGCATTTGGATACCTAAAGAAATGAACTCTAAAGGCATTTCCAAGTTTCGCCCCATAGCCCTCCTGAACGTAGAGGGGGAAATATTTTTTGGAGTCATCGCTCGTCGAATGACAGATTTTCTTCTAGAAAAGAAATACATCAACACATCTGTTCAAAAGGCTGGGATACCTGGCTTCCCCGGTTGTCTGGAGCATGCACAATGATATGGAATTTGATACTATCAGCCAAAAGAAATAAAACAGAACTCCATGTAGTATGGCTTGATCTTGCCAATGCATATGGGTCAGTCCCACATCAGTTAATAGGAATGGCCCTCGAGTTTTTCAACTTCCCTAGCAAGATTAGGGAAATCATAATAAAGTATTTTAACTCAGTTTTTATGAAATTCACCGTCAATGGTTACACTACCAAATGGCAACCACTTGAGATCGGCATCATGATGGGCTGTGTAATTTCCCCGCTTCTTTTTGTTCTGGTCATGGATTTAATTTTACGAGGCGCATCAAGCACAGCCGAGGGAGTGATGACTAATGAACAACTGGTCCTACCCCTTCTAGGGCTTTTATGGATGATATCACCATTCTCATCCCTTCTAAAATTGCTGTCGATGAACTATTACAAAAATCATGATCTCTTCACATGGGCAAGAATGAAGGCAAAGCCGGAGAAAAGTCGAAGCCTATCATTAGTTCGAGGATCTGTCAAGGAAATTCACTTCAGAATTGGTGATAAAACAATACCAACAGTAAAGGAAATGCCAGTGAAAAGATCGGACGGATGTATGAAATCCCTCTGACTGATCGACATCGGGGTACAGAGTTACAGAAAGCAGCTTTAAGGGGTCTAATTTCGATCGATAGAACGTATCTGCCCGGCAAAATGAAAGTGTGGTGTTACCAACATGGCCTATAAACCCGCCTTTTGTGGCCTTTGCAGATGTATGAAATTGCACTTTCTCGTATTGAGCGTATTGAGCAAGTGATCAATACCACTTACTTGCGTAAGTAGCTTGGAGTTCCTCCTTGTTTTTCGAAAGTGGGGCTATATACCAACTCCGGACATCTGCAGCTCCCTATACACTCATTAGTGGAAAAATTCAAGGTTGGGAAGGTACGCCTACACATGATGATGAGGGACTCGGCTGATTAAGAGAGTGCATCTAGAGATTAAATCTGGTACAAAGTGGTCCTCTGCAGAGGCAACCCAAGAAGCGGAAACCAGCCTACGAGTCAGAGATATCATGGGTGTGACTCAAAATGATCGGGCTGGACTGGGAAACACAACGCACTAGTTTTTCTCCAAGGAGAAACCAAAGGGAAAGAGGCGCATGGTAATGGAAGTATTTAAAATGTTCGAAGAGGAGAATAGAATAGCCACTGCTGTTACTCAAGCTAAACAGTGCAAGTGGACAACATGGAATGATATAGAGCCGATTAAACTTTCTTGGAACTTGTTAATCGTGATGGAGCCATTGGCGATATCTTTTCTTCTTTGATCTACATACGACCTTCTTTCAAATGAAACAAAATGTGGAGATACATCGATACAAATCTCTGTTTTTCCTGTAAAAAGGACCGAGGTACCTTGTATCATGTACTTTCTGCTTGTCCACAATCACTCCAGATGTATACGTGGCGACACAACAAGGTATTAGAAGTGATCAATAAGAATACAATGTGAGACAGCAAACCAACAGCTTGTGGCAGCCAAGGAGACTAAGATCAGATTTCATAAGGAGGGTGAATGCCCAGCAAAGAAAAAAACAAACAGGCCTGAATACGAAGCTGCTGAGCGGATCCAGTGATTGGGAGGTTTCAGTAGACCTAATGACGTCTCTAAAATTTCCAATACCCATCGCACAGACAAACAAGCGCCCCGACATCGTATTGTGGTCAGACACAAAAAAAACTGTCTTCCTAATAGAGTTAACAGTCCCTTGGGAAGAGAACAGGGTAGAAGCGCACGAACTAAAGAAAAACCGATACGAGTC
Organism: Ascarosepion bandense; assembly: GCA_037127315.1. Lineage (NCBI taxonomy): Eukaryota > Metazoa > Mollusca > Cephalopoda > Sepiida > Sepiidae > Ascarosepion > Ascarosepion bandense. Next base: position 2,200,871 of record JBBBDQ010001092.1, read on the forward strand.
ACTGCGTGCCGAATGTGTGGACAATGGTTGGAGGTGTAACGTGATGCCTATTGAGGTTGGGTGTCGCGGGTTTCTGGGACATTCAGTTATTTCTTTCCTTTCTAAAATAGGCATCACTGGCTGTGGTTTAAAAAGTGCTTCACACAACGGTACAGAACGCGTCAAGTTGGATTTGGTCGAGATCAAAACAACAAGAGAACAAAATCCGCGCATCATCACGATCTAATATTCGCAAATGAGATATTTGTGTGACCATCTACAACGTTTTTTTTTTCTTCCTTCACAAGCGCGTTAATAACGGCAAACGCGTTCAGGAAATTTCATTGCCGATACAACTGCAAAGAGGAACGATCGTTTTATTTACGTCTTTATGATAATATACAAGAGGGACAATCAACAAGTTTGTCTTCATACCCTGCCTGGTGGCAAACGCTGCTGGTGGCGCCAGGGGTGGCGGTCTCGCCATAGCCACCGAAACCGTGACGTGACATCACCCCTGGTCGGCGGCTGATGAAAACAGGGTATTGCACCTGCTAACACACGTTGTATGTTACACACACACACACACACACACACACACACACACATATATATATATATATATATATATATCAGATTCTTATCAGGACAATCTCAACTGGGGGTGATGAAGAAAATTTTCTTCAGTGAGATGTTACCGACATATTTTATCAATATTAATAATAGTAATAATAATAATTTACATCCGACGATATAACTTTGTTCACCTCACCGATAATTAGGAGTAGTTAGAGAGAAAATACAAATTTTTATTTTTAAATTAAAGTTTCTGGTTATCAGCTATGAAACGTTTGGGCTCTTTCCAAAAGCTAAATCGTGTATCTTCTCTCACTCGTAAAAGACAAGATAAGAATTACTCTGAATTTAAAAAATAATAATATTCTTCAGCATTTTAAATACGTTATAAGTTAAAACTTATATATAAAGGAGTATTACTCGTTCATTAAGTGCAATGGGAATGGTGTTCCCTGATGAAGACAGCTTCTCTGGAGTTGATTTTCTTTTTTTTTAATCGTTTCATCCCAAGCAAGTAAACAAAGTCAGTAAAACGAAAGGAGGTTGCAGAGTTTGATGGAAACTTGTAAAAAGAAAATAACATTACATAGGAGAGAGAAAAATATATAAAGAAGAATTATGAAGATTGAAGATAATGATTGATATTACATTTAATTATGAAAAGAGAAGATGAAGATTGACATTGTATTTAAATTATGAAGTGTGAAGATAATGATTGACATTGCATTTAAATTATGAAGGGAGGAGATAATTTAACATTGCAGTTAAATTATGTAAACAGACGATAATGATTGACATTGCATTTAACTTATGGAAGAAGATAATGTTGACAGTGCATTTTAATTTTGAAGAAAGATAAAAATTGATATTTGTACTTACATTTTGAAGAGTGAAGATATTGATTAACATTGCATTTAAATTATGAAAAAATACGATAATGATCGACCCTGTATTTAAATTGCGAAGAGTGAAGATAATGATTGATATGCATTTAAATTATGAAAAGAGATGGTAAGGACCGAACCTGTATTTAAATTACAAAGAGTGAAGATAATGATTGATATGCATTTAAATTATGAAAAGAGATGATAATGATGGACCCGGTATTTAAATTACGAAGAGTGAAGATAATGATTGACATGCATTTAAATTATGAAAAGAGATGATAATGATCGGCCCAGTATTTAAATTGCAAAGAGTGAAGATAATGATTGATATGCATTTAAATTATGAAAAGAGATGATAATGATCGGCCCAGTATTTAAATTGCAAAGAGTGAAGATAATGATTGATATGCATTTAAATTATGAAAAAATACGGTAATGATCGACCCTGTATTTAAATTGCGAAGAGTGAAGATAATGATTGATATGCATTTAAATTATGAAAAGAGATGATAATGATCGGCCCAGTATTTAAATTGCAAAGAGTGAAGATAATGATTGATATGCATTTAAATTATGAAAAAATACGATAATGATCGACCCTGTATTTAAATTGCGAAGAGTGAAGATAATGATTGATATGCATTTAAATTATGAAAAGAGATGATAATGATCGGCCCAGTATTTAAATTGCAAAGAGTGAAGATAATGATTGATATGCATTTAAATTATGAAAAGAGATGATAATGATCGGCCCAGTATTTAAATTGCAAAGAGTGAAGATAATGATTGATATGCATTTAAATTATGAAAAAATACGATAATGATCGACCCTGTATTTAAATTGCGAAGAGTGAAGATAATGATTGATATGCATTTAAATTATGAAAAGAGATGATAATGATCGGCCCAGTATTTAAATTGCAAAGAGTGAAGATAATGATTGATATGCATTTAAATTATGAAAAGAGATGATAATGATCGGCCCAGTATTTAAATTGCAAAGAGTGAAGATAATGATTGATATGCATTTAAATTATGAAAAAATACGATAATGATCGACCCTGTATTTAAATTGCGAAGAGTGAAGATAATGATTGATATGCATTTAAATTATGAAAAGAGATGATAATGATCGGCCCAGTATTTAAATTGCGAAGAGTGAAGATAATGATTGATATGCATTTAAATTATGAAAAAATACGATAATGATCGACCCTGTATTTAAATTGCGAAGAGTGAAGATAATGATTGATATGCATTTAAATTATGAAAAGAGATGATAATGATCGGCCCAGTATTTAAATTGCAAAGAGTGAAGATAATGATTGATATGCATTTAAATTATGAAAAAATACGATAATGATCGACCCTGTATTTAAATTGCTAAGAGTGAAGATAATGATTGATATGCATTTAAATTATGAAAAGAGATGATAATGATCGGCCCAGTATTTAAATTGCGAAGAGTGAAGATAATGATTGATATGCATTTAAATTATGAAAAAATACGATAATGATCGACCCTGTATTTAAATTGCGAAGAGTGAAGATAATGATTGATATGCATTTAAATTATGAAAAGAGATGATAATGATCGGCCCAGTATTTAAATTGCAAAGAGTGAAGATAATGATTGATATGCATTTAAATTATGAAAAAATACGATAATGATCGACCCTGTATTTAAATTGCGAAGAGTGAAGATAATGATTGATATGCATTTAAATTATGAAAAGAGATGATAATGATCGGCCCAGTATTTAAATTGCAAAGAGTGAAGATAATGATTGATATGCATTTAAATTATGAAAAAATACGATAATGATCGACCCTGTATTTAAATTGCAAAGAGTGAAGATAATGATTGACATGCATTTAAATTATGAAAAGAGATGATAATGATGGACCCGGTATTTAAATTACGAAGAGTGAAGATAATGATTGACATGCATTTAAATCATGAAAAGAGATGATAATGATCGGCCCAGTATTTAAATTGCGAAGAGTGAAGATAATGATTGATATGCATTTAAATTATGAAAAGAGATGATAATGATCGGCCCAGTATTTAAATTGCAAAGAGTGAAGATAATGATTGATATGCATTTAAATCATGAAAAAATACGATAATGATCGACCCTGTATTTAAATTGCGAAGAGTGAAGATAATGATTGATATGCATTTAAATTATGAAAAAATACGATAATGATCGACCCTGTATTTAAATTGCGAAGAGTGAAGATAATGATTGATATGCATTTAAATTATAAAAAAATACGATAATGATCGACCCTGTATTTAAATTGCGAAGAGTGAAGATAATGATTGATATGCATTTAAATTATGAAAAAATACGATAATGATCGACCCTGTATTTAAATTCCGAAGAGTGAAGATAATGATTGATATGCATTTAAATTATGAAAAAATACGATAATGATCGACCCTGTATTTAAATTGCGAAGAGTGACGATAATGATTGATATGCATTTAAATTATGAAAAAATACGATAATGATCGACCCTGTATTTAAATTGCGAAGAGTGAAGATAATGATTGATATGCATTTAAATTATGAAAAGAGATGATAATGATCGGCCCAGTATTTAAATTGCAAAGAGTGAAGATAATGATTGATATGCATTTAAATTATGAAAAAATACGATAATGATCGACCCTGTATTTAAATTGCGAAGAGTGAAGATAATGATTGATATGCATTTAAATTATGAAAAGAGATGATAATGATCGGCCCAGTATTTAAATTGCAAAGAGTGAAGATAATGATTGATATGCATTTAAATTATGAAAAGAGATGATAATGATCGGCCCAGTATTTAAATTGCAAAGAGTGAAGATAATGATTGATATGCATTTAAATTATGAAAAAATACGATAATGATCGACCCTGTATTTAAATTGCGAAGAGTGAAGATAATGATTGATATGCATTTAAATTATGAAAAGAGATGATAATGATCGGCCCAGTATTTAAATTGCAAAGAGTGAAGATAATGATTGATATGCATTTAAATTATGAAAAGAGATGATAATGATCGGCCCAGTATTTAAATTGCAAAGAGTGAAGATAATGATTGATATGCATTTAAATTATGAAAAAATACGATAATGATCGACCCTGTATTTAAATTGCGAAGAGTGAAGATAATGATTGATATGCATTTAAATTATGAAAAGAGATGATAATGATCGGCCCAGTATTTAAATTGCGAAGAGTGAAGATAATGATTGATATGCATTTAAATTATGAAAAAATACGATAATGATGGACCCGGTATTTAAATTGCAAAGAGTGAAGATAATGATTGACATGCATTTAAATTATGAAGAGTGAAGGTAATGATTGACATGCATTTAAATTTATTAAGATCAAATTTGATTGGGAAGCAAGACGTCAGAGGTCATTCTCCCGAATGTAAGAGCAAAGGGAGAAACTCTTAGCATAGAACTTATGGCTACATATAGTAATTTCAACTATAAAATGATGAAAATCACGAAGAATGTATGCCCAAGAATAGACTCCTGGTTATAATGTTCGCAAAAAGATCTAGAAGTGTGACCATCGAAAGTAACTTTCATTTTACGATTTGATAAGAAAGACTGAATCAGTTCAATAATTACTCCAGAAATACTATATCCTTTTAACTTGTAAAGATGGCCAGTATTCCAAACCCTGTCAAATGCCTTTGTGATATCTAAAACAACAGCCTGAGCTTCTATATTTACTGTTACACCTGCCACGAAGGATTGAAGTTCTGGAAGGGACCAAAACATATAAGGCAATGACCAATTTACTATGGTTACCTGCCATAGAGTGAATATAGTAAGGTAATCTCGAATGACATTTTAAGTAGGTTTGACCCTATTATTAGTATGTGTGTAGTGTAGTGGTTATCGGCGTAAATAAAGGATAATTGGAATGCTGAGATCAAATTACAGATGAAACCGTTGATTACACTTGGAATGTTATTAATTCATCACTTTCACAGTTAGAGGCTATTAACAGAGTAAATTTCTTGCATTAGGTGGCAACCAATTTCGGAGAAGAAAAACTCTGAATCCAAAACAGATTGGTTTATTTTTTGTAACTTCTTTAAAGGATACAACAGTGGCAACAAGAGATTCGATTTCAACTCACAGCAAGAAAAACCCCAAGACCCTGTTTGTAAAACGTACAACGGTAGTAATTACGGATTTGATCAACTTACGTTGAAAATACTAAGTGAAATTACTCAACAGAAAGGCTGAATTGACTAAAGCATTACACGCTAGTTTACAGTTACAACAGCAGCAACAACAATTACAGAAACAGTTGTTACAGCAACAAGAAAAATTTGAAAAATCACGAAACACTTTTCGATATGAACTGATGCAATTACTAAAACAACAGGCGGAAAACACTAAGCTATTGTGCAAAACCGCAAATCTAAAACAACAGAAGAACGGAATTACAGATTTTTCCCCTGAAGGAATATCGAATTAGTTATCAGAATTCAAGTATGATCCAGACGATAGAGTAACTTTCCGTGCACATTTTCGTAGGTACGAGACGATTTTTTCGATAGGGTGCGAACAATGGTCTGAGAATTAAAAAAATGGTGTTGTTAGTCTAAAAATTAGGTACTGAGTAGAACACTAAATAGACGAACCCAATTTTACCTAAAAAGCAGGAAGAAATCTCGTTCGAGTGTGACGCCGCTCACGGGTTGCTAGTCGTCTGATGGTCTCGATACAGTAGCTGGTCTACAAATCGTCTATTATAACGGCATCCTCCTTGCCCATGCTGTGAATTCTGATCCAAGGAATCTTGCTAGCTGCATATTTACGACGTCGAACAAGGCCGGATGTGCGCGTACATTTGCTTAACAAAAAAAAAAAAATACGGCACAAAAAAATTACAGAAATAGTCTTTATATATATATATATATATATATATATATATATATATATATATATATATATATATATATATAATTATCAAATAGAAATAGAATATACAGTCGTCGAATTTAATTTTTACAACGGAGCGAAAGTTTTCATTTAAGAATAATCGGAGCTTTCAATTTTCCAAATTTTTTTCAGGGCTCTTTACCGAAGCCTCACGGTAACAACCGAAGTGGGGTGGAAGGTTGGCAGCGGGGGCAGTAAATTCGTCTTGTCTTTTTCGCTCGGCAACAACAACTCCTTTCAACTAGTTTAACTCTTTCTCGGCTCATTCGGTTTCTATACATCTTCAGCCAGGACTCTATCGAAGGCACATTATTCGACTTTAACTCTTTTAAGTCGGTCGGCGGCAGGTTTTTCTACGTTTCTTTACATCATCTATGGGAGGCGACCAGTCTTCTTGGTCGTGGTCCCCAGTTGGGAACACTTATCCCTCAGTCGTTACATCTTGACTGGTCTCAAGTCCAACTCCAACTTAACTCAACTGATTTGGCTCTCCGGGGCCTCGATGTTTATGCTTGTCCCAAATTCTCTTGGGAGGTGCGTGATCGACCCGGAGTGTCTATGCAAATCAAATCTTTAGCCAATGAGCTTACTTCCGCTTCTGCATGTTGAGGTGGGGTTATATCACTCTTTTGGTTTAACCAATGAGGTAACAACATTTTTTAATGACATTATTTCTTTTCATCTTCTTCTTGATTCAACTGATTACGTCAACAAATCTAGCTTTTAGCTTGGAATTTTTAATTCCAGTGAGATTTATAATTCGCTTTTATTCCCACAGTTAAAGCTTTAACCTTTTTTGCACTCATCAAAATTTTTGAGTCTTGTTTTGACTACCGCTATTCTTCACTTCCACCGACCGAAAAAATCCAAAGCTTCTGATCCACTTTCGAATAAACAATGCAAAAATATATTTTTTCTTTCTATTCTTTTCGATTTCCAGCTAGTTTTTCTGTTGTTTTCAGATTTTACAAGTTTGTAATAAGTATTCTTTTTTTAAAACTTAACTCATATCGCGATTTCCAAGAATACTACTAATTATAATTTCTTTCGCTCCGTCATATTAAACTTAGGATTACATTTTTTCTTTTTCACATGCAATATTACAAGGCAATATTAAACGAGGCAATTGCATGTTACATAAGTATCTTAAGCAGGGCAATTACGGGTTACATACCTCCGTATGCGATCTTGTTGTTTAAATCCTTTAAAGAACACAAAAAGTATAAAAAAAAACCCTTAATTGGCATGCGCCATCACTAAGTCGTCACACACAATCTCACAAAGTTCTCATTTCTTTTACGTATATTTTTATTCTCCTTTTTTTTTTCAGCAGAAAGTTCTTTACAAAAAGTCTTTGGAAAAAGTTCCTTTCTCACTCCTGGTTCTGCCTATATTTTATTCAAGCACTAACAATCTAAACATGCAATTTCAACAAAAAGTCCTTTATTAAAAAGTCTCTTCAGACAACTGGAAAAAGAATAAAAATATAGGTGTATGTGTATGTATGTGTGAGTGGAGGTGTTTTTTTTTTTTTCATGGCTTGTTTTTCTTGGACACTGTTCTCTTCTGCTCTCTACCCAGATCTTATGTGTCACAATTTTCTACTTTATTCCACACCCCTGGCTCTCTCTACCGCCAACTGTTCTTTTAATAATAGGCCTATAAATTCGAACGGTGGACTTTGAACCTCCTCATTCTCTGTCGAATGGAAGTCCCATACTCTTTCATTCCACCATTTTTCTCGGAGTTTGGATAGGGGTATCTCATCCTCCTTTTCCCATTCACTTTCCACGCATACCGTCTCTCTCTCTCCGCCGGTCCGTAGACTAGTTAACATTTATCTATCGCCTCTAACTAACTTTTTAACTCTCCCCCCACAAAGCTCGGCACCTTTGTTCCCCCCAACGGACTTCTCAAGTCCCCAGACAGTCTGTGTTCTACATCATCTACCTCCGACCCTGCCATTCCCTGTTCCTCCCCGTGGTCAGACATTTAAGCAATACAACCAGCAATCAATAAAAAAACAAGAAGGAAATCGTGCTACGGAAAATTGGCAAGTCACCACGATTTCAAGAAGAAACCAAAAAGATGTCTTACCTGGTACCTGCTCTGGGTTGATTTTCGACAAAATCTGCTTCAGGGTCTCACAGTAGCTCTTCGTGTTTCGTGGCAACACAGGGTGTATCCTGGTCACGGCACCAAATGTGACGCCGCTCTCGGGTCGCTTGTCGTTTGATGGCCTCGACACAGTAGCTGGTCTTGAAATCGTGTATTATAACGGCGCCCCCTTTGCCCATTCTGTGAATTTTGATCCAAAGAAGGCACGCCGAAATCTTGCTAGCTGTATCTTTACCACGTCAAACTAGGCCAGACATTTAACAAAACAAAACAAAACAAAAAAACAAAAAACAAAAAACAAACAAACAAACAAACAAAAAAAAACAAAAAACACGGCACCAAGAACAAATAAATAAATAAATAATTTCGATAATGCCTGAATAAATTGCGGAAAGAGTCTTTATATATATATATATAAAAAATAAAAAATATAATTAGCAAACAGAAACAGAATATACAGTCGTCGAATTCAATTTTCACAACGGAGCGAAAGTTTTCGTTTAAGAATAACCGGAACTTTCAACTTTCCAAATTTTAAAAATTCTTTTCAGGGCTCCTTACAGAAGCCTCACGGAAACAACCGAAGTGGGGTGGAAGATTGGCGGCAGCTCACGGAAACAACCGAAGTGGGGTGGAAGATTGGCGGCGGCGGCAGTAAATTCGACTTGTCTATTTTGCTCGACAACAACAACTCCTTTCAACTAATTTAACTCTTTCTCGGCTCATTCTGTTTCTATACATCTTCAGCCAGGACTCTATCGTAGGCACATTATTACGTCAACAAATCTAGCTTTTAGCTTGGAAATTTTAATTCCAGTGATATTTATAATTCGCTTTTATTCCCAATTACGGGTTACACTAAGGGACAATAAAGATTTTGTCAGAAATGTTCGACGAAAGAGACAGTTTATTCCATACTCGATATAAGTGTTTAAACATTGTAAAATAAGAAAATGAAGACTTTGTGACTTATGCAGGCAATGTGAATTCACAATGGGAATTGCTTAAATTAGGTGACCTTTCAGTCGACGTGTTTAAATGTTTAATCTTCATCCAGGGATTTTCAGCGGCGAAGGACAAAGACATCAGCTCAAGGATTCTGACAACTATTTAGCAAGACCCTGAAACTACGCTACAGAAGGTGACTGGGGAATGCCAGAGACTGATAAATGTAAAAAGAGACAAAACGCGAATCGAAGAAAAAAAACTTTTTTTGACTCCAAGCGATGAAACAACAAAAAAATTGCAAAGTATAAGCCGGAAACATCCCAGTGTGATGCCCGGGGGGAGGGGGCATTTAAAAAGGACATTTTTTAAGGATAAGGTTTGCTTCGAGTGTGGCTATATTAGTCACAAAAACACCCACTGTTGGTATAAGCAAAAAAGAAATAAGCAAAAATTTAAACCAAAAGTAAATGTTGTTTTATCCAAGGACGAAATTGAAAAGGGTGAAAAAAAGAAAATACGTAAATACGAAAATAAATAGTCATACAGTAAAGTTATTGTTGGATACTGGGGACATTTCTATTGTTAATTTTTAAGGACAAGGTTTGCTTCGACATGGAAGAAAATAAGTTGTCCATCATTAATGAGTATCAAAATTTCAAAAGAATAGCTACAGGAGTGTCTGGGAAAAAGCTAAACTTCAGTGGCGAATTTAGCTGCAACGTATCATTTAGAGAGAGAACTTTCAAATCAAAGTTTATGTTCTTCCAGGTTCGACGAATTTATTTGGTTCAGATTGGTTCGTGCTTTTCGATTTATGGGAATTACCTGTTTTGCAACAAAGTGGACGTGTCAGTAAAGGAAACCAAAATATTTATATTTTGTACGATTTGCTAACATGGAATTTTCACTTCATAAAATTCCTCTTTCAGAAAGCTGTCGATAAAAATTAGGCAATGTTTAACCTTCGTACCCCTTCAAAAAACAGTGTCAGAATGATGATTATTCTCTTGACACCTCTATTATTGTATACATTTTTGACTCCCCGGGCAATGTTTTTTAAAAAAGCGATAATTAGAATTTTAATAAAAAAAACAACTTATGAGAATAGATTTGTACATTGTTTATTTAGTATTGACATCTATTTATTTTATTCAAAATTATTATTTTCATGGTTATTTATACAATGGTAAGTAATAGATACTGCATTGTAGTTGATTACTAATTTTCAGAATATTTTTTCAATAAAAAATTTCTTTATAAAATAGTAAATAATTCTTTATAAAAGGTAAATAAATAAATATAACATCATACTTGGTTCACCTATTTTATAATCTTATATAAATATTGTCGAGAGTGTAAAAAATGTATACAGTAATAACGATGTCAAGGGAATAATTATCCTTTTGACACAATGTTTTTTTCGTTTTTTTTTTGTTTTGTTTTGTTTCGTTTGTGTGCGTGTGTGTGTGTGTGTGTGTGTGTGTGTGTGTGTGTGTGTGTGTTTTGTAAGTATCACTGTTTGTTTCATTGGCAACTGAACACGCACAAGAAGAAATTCTGTGAAGTTTGTGAACTGCACAGAATTTGTTCTTTTCAACGTTAGTATATTTTTATACGTGACATAAAGTAAATATTTTTGGCAAGATATGCTATTTAAAGTCAACAATATAGAAAAGAGTTCTTTTCCCCCGAAGTGAAGGATAGGATTACACACAGGATTAGTGTTACTGCTCTTGTTTTACCGGATAGAGTTACCAGCCTACGTCCACGTTTTGAATTTAGAATTATCTTTCTCCGTGACCAGTTGTCAACCAAGACCAGAGATCACAGACTGTATTATTATTTAACCTATAGCTGGAGAAGAAGAAATGGATTCATACATTTTACAAGGATATTCACGCGATAGGGAACCGAACGATATCGGTTGTAATTTAAATTCGGTGTATAGATCCCTCTTGTCGTACCGATAATTACTACGCTACGAGCACATCGATGCATCCACAGGTAATAGTCGACGGATTTATATTTTTTATTATAATTAGTAATTTTTTAAATAGTTTTTAGAACTTTTCTGTTAAGCCCCCAACACCAAGCTTTTTCTCGAATTTTTTTAAGTTTGCGTTCTATGAATATGAAAATTATCAATAGAAACATCTACACGAGGGAACTTTTTAGAAATGTCGATGTCAATGACCTGTTGTCCTTCATAAAAGACGTGGGTTTATATTCCCAAATATGAGTATCTGACATCTGACTAGGCATCTGCTTGAGAATTATTAGTATCATATATAAACCACTAAAGATTTTATGGAGATGTTATATATGGACATTCATCTAGAAAGGTTAACATTAAAATTCTTAAAAACATATATTTAATTATGGATTTAAACCGATAAAAATATAATATAACACAGAGACTGACATTATCACTGAATGACCAAGTATGGGTTGGAATGTCGTTAAATCTACTTATCTAACCAAACCATGATTACACAACATTATTAATGACTTTTAAGCTTGCGGACCACTGGTCCACAGGGAGACGCGTCTCTGACTTGACACACACACACTCACTCTCTCTCTCTCTCTTTCTTTCTTTCTTTCTTTCTTTAACGCCCGTACGAAAGTATGTAAAATACAGTAGTTTACATTATCAGTTTTGCATAAGTTGTTCGTTTCCACTAGTCAGTCAATTAAATGCCATACGTGATACACGCTTGGATGATCATGTCTCTTTCGATCACTGACTAACTAGGCAGAAGAGTTTCCCGCAGTAGGTTGCAATTTCGTTCTGTTGTAGACTGGTTGCCAACCAAAGCTACAGAACCCAATATGTATTGCTATTCAATCCATAGCTGGAAGAAGAAAAGATGGATTAATACCTTTCCCAAGAGTATTTGTGCCCAAGTGAATGCAAAGAATTCAACTGGAATTCGAACTAGGCTCTACAATTTTCCATTCCGATTTTCTGAGGCGATATCCATTACACCACAACGCACATTGTTCCCACCATATATTGGCAAAACTGGTTTGGATGTAGTGTGTAACGATTAAGAGAAAATGCACAGAGAGTTGATAAATACAAAACAAATCTTTAAAGCATTTACATTATTCGGACTATTGTCCTCATCTTTGTTGCTATTTGTACGACATTTCGGCTGTTGTGCGCACCGGCCTTCTTCAGATGCTAGGAATTTCGAACCGAACCCTTTATTACAATCACTGAGGTATATCATCCTCATTTCTTGCGTAAAGCCTCGATTGCAAGTCATGAGTTATCTTCTTCTAACCCTTCAAGTTACTTGTTCACCACTGCTGTAGCCTGGTATTGAACTCACAACTCTTTTAGGTTAAGTCACATGAACTAACCAATGTATATATCCACTCAGCCATGTGTCCTTAATAACAACTGAATTTTTGGGACTTATAAACCTAATGTCCAGTAACCCTTTTTTACCAGAGTTCATATTGCAATTTTTTGATGTTAATGGTTTTCTCTAGTATTTTTTTTACCTGAGCTCATATTGCAATTTTTTGACGTTAATGATTTTCTCTGGCACTCCGTATTACTGGTTCCCATCCATCATGCCAAGTGGCTAAAAGACTCTGTTACTGATTCAACTGGCATTCACGCCATGAACTTCGCTATTTCACGATCCCTTACACAAGTGGTGGATTTCCCCACACGCTTTCCCAGCGTTCTCTCGGGACACGCTTCTCGACTAGGTATATGCTTCTGTATCTGACTCCTGCCAGGTCTTGCAGCTGTTGCCCTCTTTGCAACTCCGATTAAGCTGTTGTTTCTCTTAATATATCTTACCACTCTTACTCTCCCAAAGAGCCTCCTACCTACAGGATCTCCTACTGCTACCAAAGAGCTGACTGGGACGCGTTTAGCGATTTCCTATGCGACATCCCTTGGGGTAAAGTGTTCAGTCTCCCAGTTGATGACTGCGCCTCTGAGATTTCTTCCTGGGTGAAAGCTGGCATTGATGCCTTCATACCGATCAGGAAGTTTCGTCTTCAACCTCATTTCTTCCCCTGTTTCTCTCCTGCCTATTCGGCCGCCATTACCCTCAGGAACCACTACTTCCGGCTATTTCGGAGACAGGCATCTGACTACAATAGGCGCCTATTTGCCTCTGCTCGTAACGAGTGTAAGAGGATCCTGAATGACGCCAAGCGGTTGTTTGCTGAGAGAATGAGGTAGCGCATAGCTGCCTGCAAGTTCGGCTCCAAGGACTAGTGGCGGCTGTGCAAACGTGTCCTGAACAACAGCAAATCATCCTCTACCCCTCCCTTAATCAATGAATTCGATGTCCTCACGGCATCTGTGTACCAAGCCGCGTGCTTTGCCCGCAGATTCTCATCCAACTCCACATTTGACTCGTCTGGAGTACCCGCACCTGACTTCCCTCTTAGAACCGAAACTCAACTGCAAGATGTTTACATAACCAGTCTGTGGTATCTAAGGTTATATCAAAACTTGACCCCCATAAGGCGAGTGGTCATTGTCCTTAAGAAATGCGCCCCTGAACTCTCCTCTGTCCTCTCTAAACTCTATAATTACTACCTTTCTGTTTTCTGTTTTCCTGCATGATGGAAGTCCTCTTCTGTGGTTCCTGTATTTAAGAACTCGGGGGAACCCTCGGATCCATCCAGCTATCGCCCTATTAGCCTTCTACCAATTTTCGGAAAAGTGTTCGAGGCTATTATCAATGCTGAAATAGTTCAATATCTTACTGCCCATAAACTATTCTCGGTCAGGCAGTACGGTTTCCGCATCGCCAGGTCCACAGCCGATATGCTAACGACTATCACAGAGTGCATATACCAGGCCCTCGATAAATCCGGCGAGGCTTGTGCTGTTGTCCTGGATATTTCCAAGGCTTTTGATAGGGTTTGGCACGCCGGCCTTCAACGCAAACTATAGGGCTATGGTATCACCAAAGGCTTACTTGATTGGGTTCAATCCTTCCTATCTAACCGTATAATTGGGGTCGTATTGAATGGGATGCCTCCTCATCCTATTGCGCGAATTCTGGAGTCTCCCAAGTCTCTATCCTAGGTCTGACATTCTTCCTGATCTTCATATATGATCTGCAAGACGTGATCAAGTCCCAAGTAGGCATCTATGCAGATGACACCACAATTTACTCCCGCATCAATAAGAAATCCGGCGAAGCGGACAAACATAACCTCGCTTCTGATCTTGAGAAGGATCTACACTCAGTGGTGGACTGCGGTAAGAAATGGCTTGTAAATTTCAATGCTTCAAAAGCGAAACTGCTACCTGTCAACAATCACAGGCAACCTCACCTGCCCCCTCCCAAGCATGGGCCAAGCGAGTCTCCCTGAAAGCAATATATTTCACCTCCTCAGCCTTACCCTATCTTCCGATTCATGCTTATTGGAATCATTTCATTGAGCCAATAGCTAAATCCACTGCTAGGAAGGTTGGGTTACTGTGTCGGGCCAGGAAGGTTTTTTATTGCTGCCATATCTGGTCGGGTGCCCCTGCTGCTCTCCTTGGGCTTCTTGACAAAATACAAAGGAGGATCTGTAACGTGGTTGATACTGACTTGGCAGACCGGCTGCAGCCGCTCTCTCACCGGCGTGATGTGGCTTCCCTGTGCCTCTTCTACAAGTACTTTCATGGCTTCTGCTCCGATGAGCTTAGATCACTTGTGCCGCCTAAGCACGAATTTACACGAGATACTAGATTAGCAACTTGGTCCCACCCTTTTACAGTTAAAAGCAAACAACACATGCAAAGCAAATTGACAGTAATAAGGTAAAGCATTAACAATATGACAAAAAAGTTCACAAACTAAGAATTGGGGTTGACACACAAGAGCAAGTTTGGACAAACGAACGTAGCGTTGTGACTTAAAGACAAGACAGACCGGGACTGAGTCAGATGCATCCGAGAACTGGCCTGTTTTATTATCTAGGAAGAAATCCCAGCATAAATTTGTATGCTTCTACCTATAAGTTCGGGAGTGGAAAGTATTTTGCAGTTATACCCTATCAAGATTGGAACCAACAGTTATCTTCCTAAGGTGATGGATATTTTAATTTTACAAAATTATATGTTCCTTATATGTGCTACATGTACAATCTAACAAATAATGCGATGGGTGTACAAAAAGAAACAGAAGGTAAGTAGAACCAAAGACTACGAAATAAATTAAGCTGGCTTCTATAAACAGGGGTTCATATTTCTCCTCTCTATCTAAGAGTATAAAGTATACTGATTTCTGGTGGAGTAAGATGCGCATTGTGGTGCAATGGATATCGACTCGAAACGACAAATCGAGAAGCCGAGTTCGAATTCCAGTTGAATCCCTTGCATTTACTTACGCACAAATACCCCTGGGAAAGGTATTAATCTGTTTCTTTCATCCAGTTATGGGTTAAATAATAGGACAGATTAGGTTCTATAGCCTTGGCTGGCAACCAGTCTACCACAGAAAGCAATGGCAACTTACCGCGGGATAATCTTCTGCCCAGTCAGCCATGTCTCTTTCGAGACACGAACATCCAAAGCGTGTATCAAGTATGGCGCTCAACTGACTGACTGAGGTACTTGTAGAGGGTGTGATAGCTATGATTTTATGGTAGCAATGTTTCCAAATATAGAAATATGAATAAGCACAAACATGGATTTGTAGAACAAACAATAACATTTATTTATTTCACGGATCACTGGCGCTGCATAAAAAATATGAGTCTGTGTTAGATCGCTGTTGAAACTGCAAGCACCTGTTATAAATCACACGTGTAAGTATTTCGGAGCGTATTTGGTTTTAGCATACGAAGCTCGTACTAATAAATAAATCACATTATCACCTAGCAGTGCGTTAATTGTCGTGTCAAATTCCTCGTCCAGTATTAGTGAGATTAATTTTACGTCGCCCATGTGTCAAGCAGATGTCTCATTCCTGGTCCGTTGATATTGTTTCTCTTCTGTCGCTATACTGCTAATGGTTTAAATGCAGATTCTCGTCTGCTTAAATTGGTAGGGATAAGCTCAACTTAAACACAATTTTAGATTCCCCATCTTTCGTTTTATTGGCCAACGTTAAATCTTTAATACTGATTTGCTGGTTTTGTTATTTTACTGAAAATACATCTGCGCGTTGTTTACATTATGGCGTCTAAATGTCTAATTTAACTAATGCTTTAATTATGAATAGATCCATCCGTGCGCAGAAAATATCTTTTAAGGATTTAGAGGTGAGACAAACTACTTGTTACTTATATCTGTCCTGTTCTTGCTTAAAAAAAGTTAGCTGTTTTCCAAATTGGAATAAAATAAATAAAAATTCAAAAAATATGATAACTGTGACAGAAGATATATTAACAATATTTTCTTAGAAAATATCCAGTCATCTTGAAAATCACGTATGCAGTGTCAATCAATTTAAAAGGATCTTATGATGCATACTTGGATACTCCCCTGTGTGGTTACTCAATCAATATTGTATCGTGTGACTACTGCATTCATAACGACTAAACGAGCAGATTAGCTAAGTCTCCAGTGAGATTTATTGCCATTTTCAAAACATCTCATCGTCCACTTCTGTTACCTTCACCTAGAGAATTATGTGTTTGTTTCCCTATGACTTTTGGCTGTCGTCATTGAAAAGGAGAAGATTTAAGAACGTGGACAAGATTAGAGAAAACGGGATGCAGCAACTTATGGATATTTCTAAAGTGGACATTTCATATTGTATTGAAAGTGGAAGGGGCCTTGGAATACTTGTGTGACGTAGCAGGAAAAGTAATTGGAGGCGAAAAAGGCACCATTGCCAAAGGTAGGTTATTTTTTCCTTTAATATTACATGGTTAGATACATTGAATCGATCAAAGGCGCCATTGTCCAGTGTAGATTATTTCTTTCGCTAATATTTTATGGTTAGATACATTGACGCTATCAAAGTCACCATTGTTCAAGGTGGCTATTTCTTTCGTTAATATTACATGGTTAGATACGTTGAAGCGATCAAAGTCACCATAGTCCAAGGTGGCTATATCTTTCGTTAATATTACATGGTTAGATACTTTGAAGCGATCCCAGGCACCATTGCCCAAGGTAGGTTCTCTCTTTCGTTAATATTATATGGTTAGATACGTTGAAGCGATCAAAGTCGCCATAGTCCAAGGTGGCTATATCTTTCGTTAATATTACATGGTTAGATACTTTGAAGCGATCCCAGGCACCATTGCCCAAGATAGGCTCTCTCTTTCGTTAATATTATATGGTTATATACGTTGAAGCGATCAAAGTCGCCATAGTCCAAGGTGGCTATATCTTTCGTTAATATTACATGGTTAGATACTTTGAAGCGATCCCAGGCACCATTGCCCAAGGTAAGCTCTCTCTTTCGTTAATATTATATGGTTATATACGTTGAAGCGATCAAGGTCGCCATAGTCCGAGGTGACTATATCTTTCGTTAATGTGGTTAGATATTTTTAAGCGAAAAAAGACACCATTTCCCAAGGTTGGCAATTTCGTACGTTTATATTACAAGGTTAAACACTTTAAAAAAATCAAAGATGCCGTTGCCCAATGAAGATTATTTCTTGCATTAATATTACAGGCTTCGATACTTTGAACTCTATAAAAGGTACCATTCCCAAAGGTAGATTATTTATATTCGTTAATATTTTATGGTTTGATCATTTTAAGAGAGCAAAGGCGCTATTACGCAAAGTAGGCCATTTCTTACTTTAATATTATATGGTTGAACATTTTACAGTGATCAAAGGCGCCATTGCCCAAAGTAGCTTATGTCTTTAGTTGATATTATATGGCTAGATACTTTGAAGCGATCAAAGGTGCCATTGCCCAAGGTAGATAATTTCTTTCGCTAGTATTATATGGTTAGATACTTTGAAGCGATCAAAGGCACCATTGCCCTACGAGGGCTATAGCTGTCGTTAATATTATACGATTAGATAATATGAAGCGATCAAAGGATTCATTTCCTTCTTTAATAATTTATTGTTAGATATCTGAAGCGATCAAAGGCGCCATTACACAACGTAAGCTATTTCTTTTGTTAACATTTTCTGGTTAGCTACTATGAAGTGATCAAATGCGCCATTGCCCAAAGTAGGCAATTTATTTCGTTAATAATATGTAGTTGGATACTTTGAAGCAATCAAAGCATCCATTGACAAATATAGGCTATTTAT
Source organism: Ascarosepion bandense (assembly GCA_037127315.1). NCBI lineage: Eukaryota > Metazoa > Mollusca > Cephalopoda > Sepiida > Sepiidae > Ascarosepion > Ascarosepion bandense. The sequence continues at coordinate 2,219,558 of JBBBDQ010001092.1, forward strand.
TTCGTAAATATTATATGGTGAGATACTTTGAAGCGATCGATGGTGCAATTGCCGAAGGTAGATTATTTGTTTTGTTAAAATTTTATGGTTAGATACTCTGAATTCATCAAAGAATCCATTGACTAAGGTAGTCTATTTTTTCGTTATTATTGTATGGTTAAATAATTTGAAGCGATCCAATTCGCACTTGCCCAAGATAGGCTATTTATTTCATTAATATTATATGGTTAGATTCTTTGAAGCGTTCAAAGGCACTATTGCCAAAGGTTGGCTATTTCTTTCGTTAATCTAAACTTATTTATAAATGGAACTGTGTGTGTATGTGTCAGTGGTGTGTGTCCGTTACCTATAGACTCTGAAATGACTGAACCGATTTTCTTGAAAATTTACACAGTTGTACTATAAGCGTCTGCGAGTGTTCTTAGCTAGATTTCGTGTCGAGGTACCCCCGATAAATATCGAAAATCGATAATCGAAAAAATCGGGTTATAGAAGGAGTGGTCCGATTTTAATCAAATTTGATACACTCATAGACAAAGACATAAGAAATGATATTCAGAAGTTTCAAGGTTGCAGTTCTTACAATAGTGCAGAAAATAGATAATATATATATATATATATATATATATATATATATAAAAGGCAAGATGTTTGTGTGTGTATCTGTTTATCTGCCTGTATGTCCGTATTTTTTTCAGCCCTTTTATTTTAGGTTTTGCTTCGGGTTTGGCTCTAAGTAGGTATAATTGTAGTTCTTAGTCTCAGCCATGATGCCATTTACTCAGAGGACTTATTTAGCCTTCAAAATTCAGTTTACGACGAAAAAAACTTATTTGATATCGATACCAGGAAATCAAAATTTGACTAACATCCATTCATTTTTCTTTCAGCCTATGGTTTTGCTTTAACTGGAAACAACTATTGCTTTTTAGTCTTTCGTGCCAACGTCAAAAGAGTGTGAGCTCCAGGACCATGGATTAGTTTTAAAGCTTTCATTACACCCGAGCAACGCCGGGCTATACTGCTAGTATTATATGGTTAGATACTTTGAAGCCTTTAAAGGCGACGTTGCTCAAGGTAGGCTATTTCTTTAGTCAATATTTCATGGTTAGATACTTTCTTTGCAGATGTCGTACGTCACTATTTTAGGAAAAATACAAAAATGAAAAATCAAATGATATCTACGCAGAATGTAAGCTTGTTTCGTTGCTATTCTATGTTTTACTTCATATTGCATAGCTTTTTCTTTCTGTTTTGCTGGGTTTTTTTTTTTTTGGATATATGCTGATACTAAAATATAAATTAAATAAGATATAAATTTAAAAAAAAAAATCATATCTGAATTTCAAAATTAGCAATAAAAAATCTAGTAACTTAAGGAAACCACGCACAATGATTGCAATCGGAAATTCTTTGTAAAAAAAAACAAAAAAAAAACAAATTTAATTCATGAATAAGTGTGCACGTGTGCGTATGCAGTGGTCATCGGAGCGAAAAATGGGATCGGCGTTCTAGGTTCAAATTCCGATTCGTTGCATACACTTTCGCACTCAGGAAAAAACAGAAATACATCTCTCCCATCCACCCAACTAGATGTCTAGTTTTGGTTGCCTTCCAGTCTTGGAGAAATACAATTTAATTTCAAAACCGTAAAAACCTACTTTCTTTTAGCACATTTCGTAGTGAGGCTGAGGACTTATACTCCCAGGAAAAGGAGGTGGAAGAATGGACAATAAAGGAGGAGGAGGAGGAGGAGAAATAAGCAATAAAGGAGGAAGAAGAATGAACACTAAAGAAGGAGGAAGAATGAACATTAAAGGAGGAGGTAAACTGAACACTAAAAGAAGAAGAGAAATTAACAATAAAGGAAGAGGAGGGAACAATAAAGAAGGAGGAGTAAGTGACAATAAAGAAGGAGGAGGAAGAATGAACAATAAATGAGAAGGAGGAATTAACAATAAAGAAAGAGGAGAAATGAACAATAAAGGAGAAGGAGGGGGAGTGAGCAATAAAGGAGGAGGAATTAACAATAAAGAAGGAGGAGGAATTAACGATAAAGTAGTGGAAAGAGTGAACAATAAAGAAGAAAGAAGAATGAACAATAAAGGAGAAGTAGGAATGAACAATAAAGAAGTGGGAGGAGAAATTAACAATAAAGGAGAAGGAGGAGGAATTAATGAAAGACGAGGAAGAACAAACAATAAATTATTGGGAATCGATTTCATAAGATTCGAACCAAATGTAAAGTAGCGTTTTCTGTATTATTTGTATTCTAGATTTTAAAAAGTGCATTTAGCTCACATATCCTTCGGAAAGGTATTAATCCTTTGCTTCTTCTTCTAGCTATGGGTTAAATAGCAGGACAGATTGTGTTCTATAGCCTTGGCTGGCAACCAATCTATCGCAAAAGTGAATGGCAACCTATTACGGGAAAATCTGCCCAGTCAGTTATGTCACTTTCGAGACATGATCGTCCAAGTGTGTATCACGTATGGCACTGACTGACTGACTGGTTTAAAACGTTAGAGAACTACACTTATAAAAATATTGACAGGCGGGGCTCGGAATACAATCATCTCACTAACATAGTTTCATCTTAAATCATTTAAAAATATAAAATAAATAATAACTAATTTGATAGTTCGTGGTTGTTAACAACAAGTAGCATCGTCAGTTTATACCAATGACGACTTAACTTAATTCCTAACGTTACTACGTCATAAGATTTAGTAGTAATTATATAAGTATTACAACTTCGAAAAAATAATTACGATGCTTAAAAATGAAAATACTTTTACTAAACAGAAAATTAGCATTGTTTTTTTTTTATCATTTTAAGATTTATATCTACCCATTTTTAAAGCCATGGTTTTAATTTATAAGTTGTAACTAAGGGGGAAAAAAAATTCTACACTCGTTTTTTTGACCGACTTTATTGCGACTGCTTTTAAGTTTAATTTACTCAATATTAACATTTATTGTTCGTTCCAACTTATCTCGACTGAGATGAATACTAATTTTTATTTCCTTTCCACTGCGTAATTAAACAAACAAACAAGAAAAAAAGAAAAGAAGACCTCTCTAATGATCCCCATTATCATCACGATCGACTTTCTTGTTGAGCCATTTTATGTTAAAAAAAAACAATAAATATTCTGTTGTATCAAAAATGTAACTCCATTTTTATATAGACCTTAACTCTAAAGTTTATTTCATGTACACATCAAAGTGAGATCTATGACTACACTATTATTATCATCATTATTATCATCAGTATTATCATAATCATTGCTGCTGTTTTTATTAGGTTATTTGGAAAATAATGTCCAATTTTAGAATCAGCTGTTATGCTGAATTACTGTATTTTGTTATGGTTTTTAAAATGGTGAGTGTTCTAAAAATAGAAAAAGGTAGACACACTGACGCCAAGAATTCAAAATTGGGCGGCAAAATAAGAAACCGTTTCTTTTGGTAAGAGTAGGAGTAAGAAGTAGGAGTTAAGGACAGTAGTTTTGTGTAGGAGATTTGAAAAGAGGAGGGCGCTAGTCAGTTGACCACTAGAGTCCAGAAGGGATAGGCTCGTTTACTACTATGCATCCCGCAGTGAAGAGAATTCAGCTAGTCTGCTCCTGTATCCACACAAAATTTAAAGGTTGTAACTTGATGTAAAAACCTAAAGTTTTATACCAAAAATAAACATCATTAATTCAAGTTTGTGTTTTCTAATTATACCAAAACGAAGCAACCCAACAGTGGTGACCACGACATACGAACAGAAAGCAACCTCATATACAAAATATATATATACACATATAAAAGGATAAATGGAGCAGACAGGAGAGGAAACGACTCATCAAGTCAATATCAAGGCACCGGAATTCATGGAAACTGCTGTAAATGTATGGTTTACGATATTAGAAGCCCAGTTTCACTTGCGAAATGTGACAGCGTCGAAAACAAAGTTTTATACAGTAATATCGTCGTTACCAGCCGAAGAAGTGGGTAAACTAACAAATGCTACCCTCGCATCACAAGACTACGAGGAATTAAAACGGACTCTGATAGAAGCTCACGAACAAACAAAACCGGAGCTTCTAGAAAAATTAATGTCGGCTACGACTATTTCAGGACGACCGTCGACATATTTGCACGAAATGCTATCCGTAGCTAAACAGATAGATATTAGCGACGACATTGTGAGACACAAATTCCTGCAGGTATTACCGTCAACAATAGCTCCAGTAATAGCCTCGCAAAAAGATTTAACCCATACCCAACTTGGCAGGTTAGCAGATGAACTGATGCCATTATTGAATAACGATAAGGCATTTGTTGTTCAGCAACCCTTATCTACTAAGAATAACTCACAAACAAATTATAAAGGAAAATACAGCAAGACACTTCAGTGCCACTAAATGTCAGGCCGTATCGGAATAACCAATGGACAAAAATTTGCAGAGCACATATTTATTTCGCCAATGAAGCAAGAACATGTAAACCTTGGTGTAAAAAGCCCAAAAAGAACAATCTACAAATGTTGCCTAGTTCCCGACCAGCAACACCTACGGGAAGTGATTCGGAAAGCTAATAGGGCGAACAAGTTCAGTCCCACGAGGTTCGCCGCTAGTAGAAATTACCGCAAAATTAGGGGCTACCAAATTAAAATTTATTGTAGATACTGGCGCAAGTATCTCAATATTACCAACTTCTGCAGTAAATGGTATTACATTAAAACCGACTCCCATATCACTATCCACTGCAAATGGGGAGAAAATAAAAGTTTAAGATCTTTTACTTGGACATTCGTGATCGCTGATATCACCAACCCACTCCTTGGACTGGATTTCCTCAACAAGTTTGGTCTAATAGTAGACTGCAGTAACAAAACCATTTACGATCCTACAACAACACAGAGAAAGAGTTTAAAAATATCTGCATCAGCGGTGAATCTAGTCGTAAATGAAACGGAGCTCCCGTCATTCATACGGAACATGATTAAAGAAAAATATCCGAACCTAATCACACCACATAAGAACAGTAACAAAAAACATTGCGGCGTCTACCACAGAATTGACACAGGAAGCCATACGCCAGTATTTGCAAAACCCAGACGGCTTAATATAGAAAAACTGGAAGCCGCGCGTAGCGAATTTAAAACCCTACAAAAAGACGGAGTGATCTCCCTTTCCAAAAGCGAATGGTCTAGCCCACTACATATAGTATCTAAACAAAGCGGAGAATTTAGATGTTGTGGAGACTATCGTTCTCTCAATAGCATAACCAAGACTGACATGTACCCTATACCAAATATAAACTCTTTTTCAGCAAAACTTGCGAACAAACGACGATTCTCCAAAATCGATTTGATTTCAGCCTACCACCAAATTAAAATGCATCCGGACGATGTAGCAAAAACTGCTCTCACCACCCCATTTGGTCTTTATGAATATAATTATATGCCGTTTGGATTAAAAAATGCGTCAGCTACATTTCAACAGTATATGGACAAAACTTTTGAAGACATTGTTTTTATATATATTGATGACATTTTAATTTTCAGCAATGATGAGATTTCTCATAAAAAAGACATTGAAACTGTTTTTAATATTTTAAATGAACACAATTTAAAAATTCCAGCCACAAAATCTGTTTTCAATGTGACTTCTCTAGATTTCTTAGGATTTCATATTAGCGTAGATGGCATTAAACCTACAACTAGTAAAATAGAAGAATTAAAATCTTTTCCTTAACCTAAGGATGCAAAAGGGGTACGCAGATTTCTTGGAATGGTAGGATTTTATAGAAAATTAATACCAAAATTTTCAGAGAGAGTCTTACTCCTATCTGAGAGAATGAGGTTATCCCCTAAAGGCTCGTTCACATTAGATGAATCTGATCGACAATCTTTCAATTCTGTAATTAAGAAACTTAATGATACATCCTCATTAGCTCACACTGAACAAATTATCAATTAGTCACTGACAGTAGTAATTATGCTGTCGGTGCGGCATTGCACCAAATGGTGGAAGGAAATTCAATACCGATCGGATTTTTCTCTAAAAAATTAACACAAACACAAATGAGATATTCTACATTCGATCGCGAACTTTTAGCAGCTTATTTGTCCGTGCTGCACCTCATAGAAGGTCGCCAAGTGCTACTTTTAACTGACGATAAGCCATTGTGTGGTGCATTGTATAGTTTAAACCCCGCTAAATCAGACAGATAACAACGACAATTAGCTATCCTGACAGAATTTATTTCAGATATTGAACATGTAAAAGGAAGTCAGAATATAGTTGCTGATTGTTTACCCCAACCAACTCTTGCTGTACAAATAGATTTACCTGCACTTGCAGAAGCACAGGCATCTGACACAGAAATTCAATCTTTTCAGGACTTAAAAAAATTCACCATACCTGGAGATAACCAATTTATATAGTGTGACTTATCAACGTCTTACCCCAGACCTTTTGTTCCATCTAAATTGCGTGAGTCCATATTCCGTAGTATCCATTCCATAAATCGCCCTGGCATTAAATCATCCATTAAGATGATTAAAGCTAGATATTACTGGCCAAACATGGATAAATCAGTCAAAGACTTTTGTGCATCATGAACAGCCTGCCAACAAGCAAAGGTCTACAAACATAGAAAATCACCTATACAGACATTAGAAATACCATCAGCTAGATTTCACACAGTCCACATAGATATAGTAGGACCACTCCCACCAGAAAAAAAGCCCAAATAGCAGTTACATCAGCCCGTATAGATATATCCTCGCATGTATTGACCGCACAATTCGTTGGGTAGAAGCACAACTCATCAGCGAAATCACTGCAGCTAATGTAGCTGGGGCCTTTATAAACACGTGGGTCACACGTTGGGGTGTCCCGCTGCATGTTAGAACCGACAGAGGCCGACAATTTGAAAGTGAGTTGTTTAGTGAAGCAGCAAAAATAATTGTTTTTTATAGACTACGTACGACAGCTTATCATCCTCAATGTAATGGTTTGATTGAGAGAATACACAGGGCCATTAAAACTGCTATTATAGCACGAAAAGAGTCCTGGCTCTCAGCTCTTCCAATAGTGCTTCTTGGGATTCGCAGTATGCCCAATAGCTCTAATTTTTCTCCTTTTTATGCTGTTACAGACACACAATGTTTGCTACCACAGCTACTAATAGATAGCACAAGCGAGGAGGCTATAACTCAAAAGTTCACAAGAGATTTACATAAAACCATGTCACAAATTGATGAGAGAGACTTCACCAAAATAGTTAATAAGTCCGCAAAATCTTATGTCCCAGAAAAACTTCAAACTTGTGATAAAGTTTGGATTAGAGTGGATCGTGTTCGAAGACCATCGGAGGCACCCTATTCATGTCCCTACACAGTCCTTCAGCGGACACCTAAATATTTTCTGGTTAAGATAAATAATGATATGGATACTCAAGTTTCTGTGGACAGGTTGAAACCATATATAGATGTACAAAAACAAATAGTAGAGAAACAAGTAGAAGAAAAGATGAATAAAAACAAAACGCTTAGTGATTCAGAACAAGAAATAAATACAAGAAATAAAAAAGATTCTCCGATGATAAATACAAAATCTCGTTCAGGTCAAAAAATTTCCTGGAAGAAATATAACGAGTACTATTATTAGTAGTACACTCCGTTCTAAAGGGGGAACTTCTGTTATGGTTTATAAAATGGCGAGTGTTCTAAAAATAGAAAAAGGTAGACACACTGACGCCAAGAATTCAAAATTGGGCGCAAAATAAGAAACCGTTTCTTTTGGTAAGAGTAGGAGTAAGAAGTAGGAGTTAAGGACAGTAGTTTTGTGTAGGAGATTTGAAAAGAGGAGGGCGCTAGTCAGTTGACCACTAGAGTCCAGAAGGGATAGGCTCGTTTACTACTATGCATCCCGCAGTGAAGAGAATTCAGCTAGTCTGCTCCTGTATCCACACAAAATTTAAAGGTTGTAACTTGATGTAAAAACCTAAAGTTTTATACCAAAAATAAACATCTTTAAAGTTTGTGTTATCTTCTAATTATACCAAAACGAAGCAACACAACAATTTAAACAATGTTTAAATCATTCCCGAAAAATGATTCCCGAATATCTATGTAGTTCTGCCATTGAGTTACCAGATAATGTACACCTTTACCATAAAACTCTGATGCAAGGAAAAAAATTAAAACTTTACTTCCTTTAAAATACAATCTCTCTCTCTCTCTCTCTCTCTCTCTCTCTCTCTGCTTCTCTCTCAACTAATGAAGGTAGCCCTCAAGTAAAAAAAGAGGGTAAAACTTAATATATACAAAAATAAGAGCCTCCACGCATACCATCTGCTATAAAAAAGAAAAAGTAATGAACGCTGGAAAATAAAAGAATTTTCATCAATCAAAAGAACAAAGAGACTTTTGATGTTAGCCGAAACCAAGCCTCGCGCCAAGTAGTTTGAAGCCTTTCTTAAGTGTATATACAGAGACAGTTGTGAAGATGCCCTCAGAAGAGAATGGAGTTAACCAGAGAAACCAAAAAAAGAGTATCGCGTGAAGAAACTAAGCGGTCATCTGCTTAAGATATTTTCCCGCCCTTCTGAGGCCTAAGAAAACACAGCAGATTGACGTTCGCAAAAAGTTTCCAAAGTAATCACATTCTTGACTACTACCAAAGTCTGACTTGTAAACTATCAACTCCCCAACCGAACAAACTTTTGTCAACCCGAATTATAAAGGACTTGCTCCAATCGAAGTCAATTAAATAAACATATATTCTTTTTTTTTATACTTTTGATTCTGTTCTCTTATTCCGAAGTTCCCGAGAAATATCGCTAAAACTCCCTGGTTTAGTTCTTGAATTATTTTTAAAACGTATTTTCCCTTGTTCAAAGTTAATATGGATTAAAATGAATCAAAATATTAAACATTAAGATCACTTTTCAGAATTTGTATCCGAGTTATTGATTTTATTATACTTTCTTTTGCGGGGAGTATTTAAAATTATAGAAAAAAATATTATAAGAAGAAAGTTACTAACGCGTATTCTTTAAATAAAAAAGCTAGTTACAATGGGGCCAGACGGAGAATAAAAAAAATGGTTTGAATAAAATTGGATGTGTAAAACTATGTATCTGTGAGGCTCAATTTGATGATGTAAATAAACCACCGAAATGAAGTCTAACGGTTTATAAAGTAAAGGTACATGCAAATAGGAAGTACGTTGTGGTGCATTGGATATCGGCTCGGAACCAGAAATCGGGGAGCCGATCAATCAATTCCAGCTGAATTCATTGCCTTCACTTACGCGCAAATAGCCTTGGGAAAGGTATTAATCCATCTATTCCTTCCAGTTATGGGTTAAATAGCAGGACAGATTGGGTTCTATAGCCTTGGTCGGCAACCAGTCTACCGCAGAAAGCAATGGCAACTTACTGCGGGATAATCTTCTGCCCAGTCAGTCATGTCTCCTTCGAGACATGATCGTCCAAGCGTGTATCACGTATGGCACTTAACTGACTGACTGACATGTAAATATCTTTTTTAAATTTGTAAGAAAATTTGTTCGGGTCTTATGGTCTGAAAACCCACCAAAATGAAAGTTAAATCAGGCGTGATTTAAAGAGAAACATTAGGAAGGGTAAGTTATGACCCCATAGTATCAAATTTCTGATTTATGTCGGAATCAATTTGTAGCTTTTTAAAGAGTCTGGTTTGTCAGACAAACGGAAAGGTATTGGCTTTCACGTGCAAAACTCGATAGAAGAATATTTTTTTGGGACTTTTTTCAGTGCAATATTATCTTTTACACCTTAAACTTTACGAATAAAAAAAAAAAAAAAATTCAATATTTAAAAATTTGGTGGGGGGGGGGGGCACGGTTTCTCATACAAACAACCTTAGAGTGACTGAAAGTGGATTGAAAATAGAGGATACTTGAACGTTGTATGAGAAACTGACCCTCCCACAAATTTGTTTTAATATTGTAATTTTTCCAAATTTGTTTTGATAATCGGAAAGTTTAAGTAACAATCGATAGAACTGAGCTGAAAAAAAAGTAAAAAAAAAAAAAGAAAAACAACGAAATTAACATAAACAAAGCGGCTCAAACGCGAGTGGTTTGAAAATGGAGGATCGATTTACTTACTTTAACGTTGTATGAGAAACTGACCCTCCCACCAAAAAAAAAAAATTGTTTAAATATTGTAATTTTTCAAATTGTTTTTGATAATCGGAATGTTTAAGTAACAAGCGACAGGACTGACTGAACTGAAAAAAGTAAAAAATAAAAAAAAAAAAAAATAAAAACAACGAAATTAAACGTGGTGGTAGCCTGCTTCAGGTCCGCCCTCTCTTTTCATAACAAAAATAAAAAATTGAAAATTTAATAAAATTGAAATTCATTGTTTGTTGACTGTAGTGTTTTTTTTTTTTTAACTTAACTACTATGGTGATTTTCAAAGCACTGCTTAGATGTGGCACAAGTCCAAAAGTATTGGGTGCCCAGTGAGGAACGAACCCACTTACTCAGTTGTAATCGGGTCTTGTAGTCTCAATCAATCAAACAAATATATATATATATATATATATATATATATATATATATATATATATATATATATATACCGAAACCCTTAAAGAGTAGAGAATCTCTCTACTCTTTTTTATCTATTCAGTAGATTAGATATATCCCCTCGAAACTCTTCTTCTTGAGTCAGGCCAATAAATTGATACTGTGTAAAAAATACGTAATTTTATTTTTTAGTATTGTTAATGCTCTAAGGTTGACACTGAACATTTCTATTTACAATTGCTCGCCTTCGAAGTGTTATCGTGCAGAAAATGACCCCGGCGCCCGATTTCGTTTCTTTTTTTCAAAACATTTTATGTGTGTATGGAGACGCACGCACACACGCACGCACCCACGTACGCGCGCACACACACACACATACACACACTCTCTCTCTCTCTCGCTCTCTCTTTCTCTTTCTAAGTTAAATTATTTTTACACTTACAAATAATCTTGAACTTGAACTTGTTCATTTGAATTCAATTCAATTGTCTTTAAATTCCTAGGTTTGTTGACGGTCAATATTGAAATAAACGAATTTAAAAACAATTCATTACTCAGAGAAAATCTTTTAATTTTATTTTGATGTATTTTTATTGTAAGAATAAGAAGAATTTTCTGTTTTTTTCTTGTAATTTTTCTTCTCTGGTTAGAGAAGACGATGTTAATTTTATGAAGATAAATTTTTGTTTTAGCTTGAAGACAAAATGTCTTCATTGAAAACTTTGGAAATAAATTAAAAATAGAAAAAAATAAATGAAACAAAAAAATTTCATAGTTAATTTAAGAAAAAAAGAACATTTGTTGCTGATTTTTTAAGTCGTACTCTTAACATTTCAAAAAGTTTAAATATAACACTTTTGTGATTGTAATGTAAACTACCACCATTCTTTATTATTATTGTTGTTGTTTTTACAAACATCAAATAAGGAAAATCAACAATAACGACGATGACGTTGATGATGATGACGACTTTAAATTTCAATATCATCACAACGATATCTACAGGTCACGTGTTTTGCACACGGCCCTTTCAATTTAGTAAATATAAAAAACAGCTGACGTCCGAGTAGCAGCATAACGAAAAAGGAAAAAAAAGAAGTCACTGTCTTCGAAGTAAGGTTGTGAATTCATTTGTCTACCAAAGTTTCATTATGCCTGATAGCTGTTGTTGCACTGAGGGTAAGTCAATTTTTTTCTATTAGCTTCGTTGAAGTCGGCCTAAAAAAAAAAAATAGTGATTTGCCTGAGTCCCTCGTTATTAAAAAAAATTGAATTGAGATGACTTTCATTCATTCATGACTTATTTCTTACTAAACCCGATAAAATTGCTATCTGTTCTGATTTTTATCTCTCAAATTTTAAATGACTTAAAACGAAATTTCGCATAAAAAATGTTTCATATTCCTTCCTTGCATCGAGAGGAAAACCTCTTGCTAACCATTTTTAACTCCGGTTGATTGACTGGCAATTTTCCTCAATTTCGTCTTTAGTTTTCTTGCTGTAAATAGAACTTCACTTGTCTTGTTGATATAAACCGTTACCCGAAAGTCTGTACCATGAGTCATGTCTTCTTCACCTGTTTATATAAACAAAACCACGAGTCTATGAAATTCCTTGCAATCGAACATTTAACAATGAATAAAAAAACTATACAAACGTTTCTCTCAATTATGACGTCTTTGTCGTTGAAAACGTTTTGTGTGTTTTTTTCTTTTTAATTCAATTGGGCTTCCCTACAGTTCGCCGCTGCCCGAAAATCTTAGATGAAGATAACCTCGAGGTTTTCACTCTCTGTAATTAGTGCTCTTTAAGTAGCTTATGAAAGCGGTAACTACCCACCCATTGAAGAAAAAAAAAATCTAAGTCTGTTTCTAAAGCGGACCAGCGCAATTCCTCTTCTACTTAAGGAAAATACGGAGGAAAATTTTTTTTTTTTTTTTTTTTTTTGCCAAAAACTAATTTTCCTCCGCATTTTCCTTGACTGGGTTCTGTCTACTTTACCATTTTCTATTCAAGCAAAAAATTAAATCAATCGACTATTTATCACTACGCACCAAAACAATCTTTAGTTGAGGCTTAAATTTTTTTTTTTTTAGTTTACTTAAAATAAGATTAATTGTTAAAACAATCTTAGATTTTTTTTTTTTTTTTTTTTTTTTTCCTTTAACTTCGCAGAGGTTATTTTTCCTTGTAAAGTGTTTAATAATAATAGAAAAAAATCTCTACAAAATCTGCCACGTAATCTTAAAATACCAAGGGAATGTCTCTCAGCTGCGCAGTTTTATTTGGCCAGTGAAATAAATGTTCATGGAATACCAGCCGTGAGATGACATTTACCACCAGAAACTTTCTAATTTTTTTTTTATTTTTATTTTTTTAAATAAAAAGACTCCTTTAGTTTTGTAAGCTTTTTAATGCTCACATTTTAGCTTTAATTGAAAGCTAAGGAACTTAAAACTCCAAAATCTGTAAAACAGATTGGTAGGAACCTTTTTTTTTCTTTTTTTTTTTTTTCGTAACGATAAAACTTTCTAAAAAAAAAATTTTAGAAAATAAAACGTTTTAGAAAACGTTATTTGACGAAAAATTTCCAAATTTAAAATTAGACTTGAAACCACTTACTTGTAGAATGAAACGTAGTATACAAGCATTTCTTATCTGGGTCATCTATATTTTTTTTTTTTTCCCAACGTGTTCGAATTTTGACTGCCTAACGCGTCCACCAGTGCAACAAAATTGCTAGCAGACGATAATTTAAAATTTTTTTTTTGGGGGGGGGGGCGTAACACGTGGCTTTTTATCATGAGCTAGTTACTTGTTTTTCTAAGTATACTAGCTGCTAGTATACTTAGAAAAACAAGACGTCTAAACAAAATCCTCTTTAAAAAAAAAAAAAAACTGACAGATTTTTAAACTTAATAAAAAATTATTACAATTTTAAAATTAAAATTTTTTTTTCTCTAGCCTCTTTCATAAAATTCGTCTGAGTCCTGAATGTTAAAATTAAATTTTTTTTTTTTTTTTTTTTTTTAAGAATATCCAAATGAATGTCTGCCACTGAAAGGGTTTGTTCGTACATCTGCTAATGCCAGAATGTCCTTTCTAGCTGCACTAATAACTTGAACACTAACCTAGTTCTTTAACTAGGTTAATGTCACAGACTCCCCCCCCCCCCCAGTTTAAACTTAGACTGGGAAAATTAAACAGGGAACTTTCTGTTGAATTGCTGTGGAATAACTTATCTGGAAGGATATCTTCCTACATGAAGTGTTGCCGTGATATATGCTGAGAATACCATTAACATTGCATGTAGGCAAGAAACTTTCCTACACAACGAGAAAAGTATAGAACTTAGTTCACACAGGAAATATTGACGGCAAGTCAAGTAGGATGAAATGGCTCATAAGTTTAATAAGTTTGTGATTGATCTAATAGGTACTTCTACTCATCTAAGTTTAAAATGAATCTTTAAAAATTTTCTTTACTTGTAGGCTAAATGATTAAATATAAATTATAGATTTAAAACTGATTGATTTGCACAAGTATTAGTATATAGTATGGCTTTTAGAATAAAAGTATATATCAATCATTGAGAGGTAATGTTCAAATTGTTTTGATAGTCAGGTGTGGTGACAAGCTAAGTATGGCTGACTAGATTTGTGCAAATTTTTTCCTGTAAGAAACATGACCTTTTTTAATGTAACATAAAATAAGTTTTTGAAGTGTATGCATGCACATGTGGAGAGAGAACACATACACTTTAACAAATTTTTGCAACTTACAAGCCAGAAATGTTGTATTAAACCAAATTATTTTAAACTGATGGTAGGATTATAGCTGGATGTAATGGAAAATTTAATTTTCTTCAGTTGGCTCTATTGTACTCAGAATACTCTAAAGATGACTTTAGTCCACCAAAAGTAGCAGTTGCCAATAAACATTCTTGGTAAGACTTTATTGTTGATAAACCTTAACACTACACCCGAATGGACTTCATATTTTCCACCCATGGACTTCATATTTTCCACCCATAATTAGGTTGGTACAGCTTACCTTTTGGGGTTCCAAGCATTCAATACTGTTACTTCAAAGTGAAGAATTCTAACTAATCACTGGCACCTAACCCATACTAACTTCCTGTAGACTTGGCTTCTGTTCAAGACTCTAATCATGAGATAATCCTTTTATTAATACTAATAGCTTGCACTATTAGTCCACTTAATTACTCAAGTGAATGAAACTTGGATTTGATTATTTTGTAAGATTGGCTTTGTTTCTGTAATTAACAAAAGGTGTGGGGAGAGGCATAGACAAATTTCCCTACAATTTAGCTTAAAGTACTTAATATAAAATAGTGTTAACATTTAATAACATTTTAATTCAATCAAGTGCTGTTTTGAGTACAAAATAACAGTACTTTGGGTTTTAGTAAATTTTTTTTATGTATAGCAGTGAAAATACTTTGGTGCTTGTGGCTATGAAATGCTATTGACTTTCTATGTGATTAAAATTTCTTTCTTCTAGGAGGCAAATGTGTCTGCAGTGATTCTTGCAAAGGGGGCAAATGTGAAAGCAGTGGATGCAAATGTTCAGCTGACTGCACATGCCCAAAATGCAAAGGGACAGCATGCAAATGTTCTAACAGTAAGTATCAACATCTCACTTGCTTTCATTGCTTGCAGCTGTCAATTAGCCATGAAACCTCACAATACCTACAAATGCTAGACTCTTATTGAAACAAAAAACTTAATGTTTGATAGCTTGTAACTTTCAGAAAATAAATCAGTTTTCACATCTAGTTTGAACATCTTAGATGAAATGATAACAGATTTTTTTCTATAATCACCTGTTTTACAGCTCATTTAGGATAACAGCTAATTTTATTTTAACTAATATATACACCATCTCAGATGAGATGGTAATTTTCTTCCATCAAATCTCTTTAGAACTTGCTGGCATATTAGACTGTGCCAAGGATGCAATTATAGCAAAATAGCAAAAAAAACCCACTTACATTTAACTTGTAAACCATAGTTATAAATCTATTATGGTCAACTTTTTGACACTATTGTAACACCCCAACGGACAGTCCGAACAATTTCTCCGGTGGCTGTTCTCCACGCTGTGATGTTTTACGGGAGTTTGTTGAAAATGTCAGAGCCTCAAGCTGGGGGTACAAGATTGAACTATCAGGAACGCACTTCCACGACTTGGATGAGTTGAAAGGATGCTTTATTTCGTTTAGAAGTTAGCCTTTTCGGTTGGGGCAGGCGAATGTGACACACAGCTCTAACTCTAATTAATGGAGATCAACAAATCCGAACTGACCGAAACAAGACAAACTGAGGTTCTACTTCACTCAACTGACTGACTTAACTGACTCTCTCACTCTACTCTACTGATCTGACTCAGAAAAATTACCTGAATTTATTTAAAATTGATCCGGAAATGCTTTAGACCACCGGTGATAAACATTGGTGACTGTAAGTCTGAAATTTCAGTTTTTTTTTTATTTTTTATTTTTTTTTTATCTTAGTAAAGCTTCCAGAAAATTCTTGTGTGGTCAAGATACATTAAAAGACAGCCTTTGACCTGGTCATTCGAAAATCCACCTCCCGAACTCTATTTCCTGAACTTATCTCTTTATCACATTAAATCACTGAGTCAAATATTTACCGGAAGAGTGGTAGGATTTAAAACAGTAATCGGATACCGTTGTCTCTTCCACAATTTTCCTCATAAAAGAAAGTGTTTATTTTTTTTTTTTTTTTTTTTTTTTTTTTCACTTTTGTTAAATGTTTTTAAACTATTTTCTATTCTTAACCATTTTCTATTTTAATCTATTATAATAAAATACATATTTTACAAAGTACCTTAATATATGCCTAGTTATCGTGTCACACTATCAATTTCAAAGTGATGGCAATGCTAATCTTGCTAGCAACCTTGTCTAGAGAATTTTCTTGGAAGATCTTTCTGTATAAAGCTGTTTTACTTTTGCTTACTCACTAGTATGACTTCCCATCACTTGACCCGAATACCTGTTCACTTTATATTTTGCTAACTTTCATTTAGAAAACAAATACAGTGAAATTCAGCAAATAAAACTAAACAGATTTTTAATGTTGCCTTACAAAAAGCCTTCTTGGTATGTCAGCAGGTAGAATCTAATTTTATATAGATTGAATTGTACTTGAAGTATTAAACAATTTTTACCAAAACATTTGGATTTACAGAAAAGTGTCAAGTGCAGATGTGCAACACTAAATATTGTCTCAAGCTTTTGTAAATATTCTAAAGTGAAATTAATTCTTGCAAATTGTCTTCAAGTAGTAAACACTAATACATAGTGAATTTCAGTCTTTATCACTGATAATTTGAAAGTTTTTTTGTTTTGTTTTTTGTTTTTTTTTTAGTCTTGTTGACTACACCTGTGCTTATAACTTTGAGTTTTAAACATTTAAACAATTAATGTCAAGTTTATTTTTATCTTTATTTGACAGGTGGTTGCAAATGTGGTGCTGGCTGCAAAGGTAATTCAGATTGCAAATGTTCAACTAGCTGCAGTTGCAAATAGACACCACTTGAATAATGGATGACTTGTTTACATTCCTGCTTCTATATTTTATTTTGGACATTTGAACCTCCATACAAAAACAATTAATTTCATTCCTGCATGTCTTTTGTCAAGACATGTTGGCATAGTTAAAATATCTTGATGACCTAGTTAGTATTTTTACATTCTTTGTTAACTGAAAGTTATGTATAATAAAACATAAAAAAAGTAAAATGAAGTTGTCTTTTTTTCTTTTTTCTTTTTTTTATTCATATATATTCTTCCTGGACTGCCTTCACATTTGTTTCTCAATCTAACATTCACTTTTAAAACTTCAGAGATCAAGTTGATAGGATATCTCTTATAAAAAGACAGTATATTGGAATGTCATTTGAAGTTGATTCTTATTGGAGATGCGTCTATGTATTAAAGTGATAGATTTTTTTTTTTTTTTCATGAATTTTTTTCACTCACTCAGTCCCTTACAGTTGTTTCTCTAACAACCCTAATGGTCACTACTCACCACTAAATTTCTGCTTTACCTTTGCCCTGACTCTTGCTCTTGGAAACTCTAACCATGCTGTAGTTTTTGTCAGCATCTCCTTCCAAAAACCTCAGACCAGCTGAGTTTAAGGCTAGCATTGATGTCTTCATCCCTACCATACACATGACACGTCTGACCAATAACATTCGACCACAAAAATCATTCCAGTTTTTGTTTTTTCTCTCTTGGACTTGGAAGAAGCTTTAATAAAAGTGTTACAATGAGATATTATCTTGTTGGTCCCTCATATATTTTAAAATTTTTTTTTTTAGAACCTGTACATAATTTCTCTCTCTATATATATATATATATATATATAAATTACGTACATAATATTCACAGCTCTATATAGTACATTATATATCAAGCACAGTTTTAAATGTTGAAAGAATTCTTTGTTCTGTATTCACTCGGGGAGATTATATATATATATATATATATACTTCCACACACAACTGGTGGAAGCATTCTTGTATATAGAATTTTTTTTTTTTTTAAAAAAACGTTCATTTACCACTACTACATATAGTTTCAAGGAATAAAATGTTCATCCTCTATATTTGACTTTAAAGCAGGACCTTTGTAAAAACAACCTACTTAGCAATCATAAAATCAACATTTACTTAACAAAGGACACTGTTGTCTTCAAATTTTTGAATTTTTCACTTTAAATCTATAAAGGGTCTGGTTATTTACTTATCAGAAACTGAAGCTGAATACAATTCATCAAACACATTTTTTTAAAATAAAGTGTTCTATCCTTAACTCTTGGCTTAGGTGATTTGTGAAAGATATATACAGTACCTACTTTGAATCTGATAAGGCTGTTTGTAACTATAAATGGACCGCCAATAACACCTAGGTATTATGTCCAAGCTCTTAACGATGAAAGGGGTGGTATTTAAGTTCTCTCATTTAGTCCAAATTGATGTCAGATATTAAATAGTTTTTAATAGCTGAAGTACACAAGGCCATCATAAAGATGCTCTTATGAAACAATGCCCCAAAATTAAAAAAGAAATGATATAAGAATGAAAGTGAGGGTGGAAAATAATGCATAACTATCAAAGAACATTAAAAAAAATCTAGGTAACTCTGAGAAACCCATATCAACGGAAAATTGGAAATAAAGTTAGTTAAGCTAAAAAGCATATGTTAAGGGAGAAGTGACACTGATTATATGGTTTCATAAGTAAGTAACAACTCCCTAGCTTGCTGCTTATGGAAAGTCAAGGTCAATCCTTTGTTTATATCCTGGCAGGCTGCAATATTATATAGATATATATCTATAAATAAAAAAAAACAAGAAATTAGGCAATTTATTAA
The DNA here is from genome assembly GCA_037127315.1 of Ascarosepion bandense. NCBI lineage: Eukaryota > Metazoa > Mollusca > Cephalopoda > Sepiida > Sepiidae > Ascarosepion > Ascarosepion bandense. The sequence continues at coordinate 2,238,567 of JBBBDQ010001092.1, forward strand.
AAAGTTATTTATTTCAAATAAAACATTGAGCACAAAATGGAACATTGTTCAAATATTGAACACCAAAATTTGGCCAAAGAAAACCATGGTTAGACAATTTGATAGCAAATAAGGCGGCAAATAATTTGGATATTGAAAGATCCTAAGGCTCTTAAAAATATTCTTGTTTTCTTTTCCTTTTACAGAATGTCTTGGAATAGAGCTGTTACCTTTTCGTCATAAACTCATCACTACAGATTTTAATTTGGTTATATCCTCAGGGTAAACTCGACAGCATCCACCCAACCAGCTTGCTCCATTTTTCACCCATGTTTTGGCTAATTCACTAACATTCTTTACCCCACCATGCCATCTGAAAAAGAAAAAGACAATATAAATGACAGAGAAATAAAAATCGTGACAATTAATTTATACCTACTAAAATGGCTTCAAGTAAATGAATCCAGTATGTCTAAGAAAAGACCATACTTCTACAAACTGGACTGGCACTACAGTATCACAAAGAACTGTACCAGATGACACAAACCACATCACTTGAGAATTTGTAATAACTAAAGTAGACAGCACATGTAATTTGAAGAGAATAATCAAAATGTTGACACTCCACACTTTAAACAAAAGGTTAGGAAGGAAACCCCCCCCCCCCCCCCCCCCCATCAGTACTGGAAAAGGTCATTGAACCTGAGAAACCTATCTTCCTGAAAATTCATTTTAAAAAAAAGACTTTATAAATTTCATCTGAAAGAGCACTGGCTGTTCGGTCAATAAATGCCAAATGTTTCCATATAAGGAAATGATTAATAATAATATTATTTTCTGAGTGTGTTATTGACAAAGAAGAAAAAAAAATCTGATATTTGGTGTGTCAGTCAGATTTTGAGAAGTGATGATCTTTTAGAGAGTCAATATATGGCTTCCCATATTCTCTTACAAAATACAGATTCAAGCAACACAATTAACTCTCATCACTAATAAACTGAATAGTCATGACTTGAAAACGTAACTTGAGGGAAACACATCATTAAGTTTGGTAGGAAAATGTCCTGTAAATACAAAACAAATCAAATTTTATCAACAGAAATATAATGTCTAATTTTAATGTATTCATTTTATGTACCAAATACAATGAAATGCTCTAAATAATTGGATGGTTTTTTTTTTCATGTGGAGTAAATAGAAAGGTTCCTGGGAAGATTTGGAAGTCAGAAAAGCATTTAAAGAGTTAAAAAATGCAAAATTAGTAAACTGTGTGATTTAAAAAAAAGTTAAGTAGGGCCAGAAAATTGCCCAAAACAATCAAGGTCTTCTATTCAAAACTTAGAAACGAATGAAGAAATATTACAATTTGAGTTGGTTTAATTAGATAATCGATGTACAAATATTTCAATATACAATAAAAAAAGGTATATATATATATATATATATATATATATATATATATATCTCCATCCACAGACAGTTCTGTTTTGCTGTATCACAGCTCATTCATATGGCTAGACATCTGATTGCTTCCAGCCAGGATTGAAACCTGATTAATTTGACATCAGTTGGAGATTCTACTTCTAAATTATCAGTGCACAGTGGAGGAATGCAGATTTTAGCATGTTATATACACAATGTAAACAAACACCAGTAGCCAAAAGTGTTTAATTCATTGCTGAAGAATGATGTGTGTATACACACACACACACACACACACACACACACACAGTGTGGTGGGTAAATTGTTGCCATTTTATATTTTTGATTTCATACGTTGCCATTCTTTGTTTTTGACTTTGTTGACTGGACAGTATAGTAGGGTCAGTTGGGCATCGTCTGTGAGAAAAAGAGCACCATGTCACAATTCACTTTGACAAAATTTATAAACAGCTTGCTGTAGTACTTGATATTCATGCCAGAAACTCGAATACAAACATTTCTGAGTGTTTGGGTGTTACTCTGAGGTCAGTGCAGAGGATTCAAAAAAAGTTGGATAATATATTCAGTCAAGACCCAGGTATTTGGAGTGATCACTAATGGTGGTGAAGTTATGCCTCCATTCATCTTCTCACAGAACCTTTGACTCAACAGTGAGATCTACTTCAAAAGCATTGGAGGAGGTAGTGCTGTCCTGGGTTAAGAGGGTGGCTGCTGGAAGACTTTATGTCTGACAGCAGGACTCTGCACCACACCACACATGCTTCCAGACAATTTTTGCAGCCACATCACCTCTTACATCTGGCACACCTAACTCCCAAGACTGCAGTGCCTTTGATTTTTTATATATGGAGTATGTCTGAGTGAGAGACTAACAAAATTCCTTGTAACACCAAAAGTAAACTGAAGGCAAGGATTATGGCAACATTCACCAACTCCAATAAGGAGACCATTTAGAAGAGTTGCAAGAGATTCTAAAGTCGTCTGGAGGCCATGATTGATGTCAATGGTGATTTTATTAAATAAATTTACTCTTTAGTATTTCAAGATATTTTTGTATAATTTTGGCAAATCTATGTTAAAATGAGATGTCAGTGTTATTTTCACTTTTGTGTAATTTAGAAGATAATTCATCCATTGCACCCTGTGTGTGTATATATATATGTTTTTTTCTTTTTCTTTATGAGTATCTATTTATATTACTTCATACTACCTAAGAATTGTGTAACAGCAACATTATCATCCATAAGTCCACATGAAACTTATAGTTGTGAACAGCAGTAACATTTAAGTACTGTTTCTTTTATAGCACCAGGATATAAAATTTTTACTGTTTATTCGATCAAGTAAAACAGAAGTTTTTATCATAGCTGCATTTACAAGCAGATACAAAAGTCAACAATTTTGTCAATGCGATAAAAAAACTTTGTAAATTGTTGTTTATCACAAAATTTGGTAATTATTTTCTTTTTTAATAGTTGTAATTTCCATTACTATAAGTTAGCAAAATTAGTTTGGACTTCTGACAGTTGATACTTAGAGTATTTCAAAAACCAAAATTTTTAAAAGCACACAATCTTAAAGGATCTGTTGGGATAGAAAAAAACTCAATAATGAAAAAGGACTGCTTCTAAAGTTTTAACAATGTTGGGATATCTATCTAATCTAAATCTAAACTTATTTAAAAATAAATGGAACTTTGTGTGTGTGTGTGTGTGTGTGTGTGTGTGTGTGTGTATCTGTTACCTAAAGACTCCGAAACGGCTGAACTGATTTTCTTGAAAATTTATACAGTTGTACTATAAGCATCTGCGAGTGTTCTTAGCTAGGCTTCATGTCGAGGTATCCTTGATAAATATCGATAATCGAAAAAAATCGGGTTATATAAGGAATGGTCCGATTTTAATCAAATTTGATACACTCATAGACAAAGCCATAAGAAACGATATTCAGAAGTTTCAAGGTTGCAGTTCTTACAATAGTGCAGAAAATTTGATATTGATATCAGGAAATCAAAATTTAACTTACATCCATTCATTTTTCTTTCAGTCTACGGTTTCGCTTTAACTGGAAACAACTATTGATTTTTAGAAACTTTTGTGCCAACGCCCAAAGAGTCTGAGCTCCAGGACCATGGATTAGTTTTAAAGCTTGCATTACACCTGAGCAACGCCGGGCTATACTGCTAGAATTACATATAGTCACGATTTAATTCCAGGTTTCTTTTTGTTTTTATTGCACTTTGATTGCAGTTATTACTGATTGCAGTTTGATTGCAGTTATTACTGAAAAGTTTTCAAAATTATCTCTTAATAAAATGGAAATAATTTTGCTTTAAAATTAAAAACAATCAAATCATAACAAGTTAAAACTTGTTTTTAGCATATTGGCTTTTCTGAAATACTGACTTGTGTGATGTGTCCCACATTTCTCCACTGTTTGGTTTTACTATGATAGGCTTGACAACTGAATAAGGCCGAAGGGTGTCCAGTAAGTCAGTCACATGTATTGGGCTGGTGCAGTTCAATCCTGCTGCTACCACACACTTGGACATCATCACTTGATTGATAGACTCAGAGAAGTTATCCCCACTGCACGTATGTTTACCATCCTAACAAAACAAAAAACAGCAGGAAAAGAAATAAATAACCAATATCAATGTCAGTATCAATAAAGATATACAATGAAAATGTTAGAGAAAAATAACAATGCGGCAATATACATCTGTACATAAATTACAATATCATCTATTGGAATTGTGAGTTTGAAAAATATGTGGGACAACCAGCGATTCTAAGTTGACAAGTCATTGATGACAGAAAGTCATGGTATTTGACTTTAACTAATTCATCATTATTTTTGAGCTTTGGCTTTAATCTTTTGTTTAACTGGTCCATTCTGTATCAAGAACAGAGTTTTATTGTAATTTTCTAACATATGGTTATAAATTGAACCTAACTATTATTCAAGAATGAAAAATTAACAATGGTCACTGAGTATTTTTTTTTTTAGTATAAGCAACATTATTACTGTCCCGCGACACAAAAAGTTATCTCCCTTGGTATTTATTTGAAACTTTTGTGCAAAAATGCATGTATTTAACAAGAGAATTTGGCAAACCACTTAAAGTATTTCAGAAAGCGTTTTTTAAAGAAAAGTTACCATAAAGAGAAATCAAGTTTAATACAAAAATGTTGCCTTTTATAGATTTAAAGCTAGTATTTAAATTTTTGAACCTACTTGATTTGAATATCTAACACTTGTAATTGGCATTTTAGGCTCTGTTTGCTGATGACCATGCATTTGGCTTTGTTAGAGTTTATTTGTAGTCCTTTCTTTCAACTTTCTTCAGCTACTTCTTTGTGAGGTGTTGTAGTTTCCTTTTTGTGTCTGCTATCAACACTGTATCATCTACGTATCTTATATTGTTCAGATTGTGGCCGCTGATAACGAATCCTGGCATAACTTTTAGGGTCCTCAGAATAGTCTCGTTATACAAGCTGAAAAGATCCGGTGAAAAAACACATCCATGTCTTACGTCCCTTTCTATCTTTGTATATCTGCTGAATTTGTTTCCTGTCCATATGCAGGCAGTTTGCTACCAGTGGAAGGTTCTTAATTACTCTAATGTCTTTCCAAATATTGCTGGGCATTTCTATCAATTTTTTGTCGCATATATTCTTGGATGCTTTAGCATGAAGCCAAATTGCTGATATCTCCTGAAAATTGGACAAACAGGCCCACCTTTGAAACTCTGTAGTTGGGATGCTAAGGGTAACATCAATCAGCTAAGTGACTAACCTTTAATTATATATTGTTGGTTGTTATTATTACTGACTAGACTACCCACAACGCATCACTGACCTGTATATATAGTTTAGCATGAAACAGACTACTGCCTCTGGGTGTTGACTTCAGTGTCCACTTATATGTATGTATGTATGTATGCAAGTTCCATTAAAAATGATAGCCAGGGAGCTATGTTTATGTTTTTTATATAATTTTTCATGTGATCTTATAATTTTTCTTTCAGAACATAAACAACATAAAAATTGTCCAAATGTTTTATTTCGCCCAGAGATTTTTGCTATACTTTGAGCCATTACCAAAAATGAATTTTATTTCACTCTTAACTGAATATACAAATTGTTTTGCATATCTATATAGAGTCATAGGAATGTTTTATTTGTTTCTAAATACACAATATATATATATATATATAGAGAGAGAGAGAGAGAGAGAGAGGGAGGGGGGCACGCGATGGGTAAATGTCACCAATTTATATTTTTAATTTCATTCATGTGCATTCTTTGTTTTTTATTTTGTCAACTGCATAGTATAGTAGGGTCAGTTGGGCACCATCTGTGAGAAAAAGAGCACCATGATGCAATTCCCTCTAATGGAATAGTTGGAAGATTCCACAGACACCTCAAAACATGAAAGAAAATTCGGTCAGTTGGATTGATATTTTACCCCTTATACTCCTATGAGGAATATTACGAAAGAAGACCTCGACTGCACACCAGCTGAAATAGTCTTTGGTACATTCTTGTCATTGCCAGGACAATTTTTTGAAAATGACAAACTCTACTCCAACATCATATTTCATACAAGAATTTAAAAAAATAAGATGTCACAATTAGAACTCACACCTGCTCAAAATTCAAGCAAACACACATACACACCAACAAATCTGCATACCTGTGAATACGTTTTTGTATGAGAAGATGTAGTAAAAAACCTTATCAGCAAATTATCAGGGTCCAAACAAAGTCTTAAACAGAGCAGAAAAAATACTTCACAATACAAAAAGGTACTCAGTCAGACAGTCACTATTGATAGACTGAAACCAGATGTCTTAGAAAAAGAAAATCAAACTCATATACATTCTTCTTCAGTACAAGAAACACCCAAATTCAAAAAATACACTACAATCCGACAATACATTCACAATTCAAACCAGATCAGGCAGAAAAGTCACTTTTCCTAAAAACTTTAAGACACGTTTATTACTAATTAATTGATATGGCTTTTACTCAATCAATTTTCTAGAAGTGGGGGCCTTGTCATGTTTATTGCACTCCTCTATTTAACCGGATGTTGACTGTTTGACGACCAAAGTAAAATAACAGATTTGAGTTCTGCGCATGGGATCGACGTATCTTTTAATAACAAAACAATTATTTTCATTACTCATTTAGCAAGCTGATGTTAAAAAGATATATTGGCTAATAGCAAAAAGAATTGCCTACCAACTAAAGAGATAACCACGAAAGAAAAAAAAAAAAGTAACACGTCTATGCAAACCTTAGTCTTGTTATACCCACCCCCATGATTCAAACATCAGAGAGGAGAGAGACAAAATCATGCAGAAATATAGCATTGGGTCGATCGACAAGCTTTCCCTTACCATCAAATGAGCTTCCCCTTATCATCAGTACTGCTGTTAACACAGGACATCAGCCGACAGCAACTGACACACTTTTGCCTTCTCTTTCTTTATTCTTTCTTCCTCTCCCTTCACAGCAGGCAACACCAGAGAGCATTTTATGTTTTGTACATATGTAAATAAATTATACATTTATTTATTCAAAGTCAGGTATATTCTTTTTTTTCCTGAATTTGTGATTGCTGAGGCGTTTTGTGGTGCAATGGATATTGACTCGGAACAACAAATCGAGGAGCCAAGTTCAAATTCCAGTTTAATTCTTTGCATTCCCTTACGCACAAATACCCTTAGGAAAGGTATTAATCTGTCTTTTCCCTCCAGTTATGGGTTAAATAATAGGACAGATTGGGTTCTATAGCCTTGGCTGGCAACCAGTCTACAGTAGAAAGCAATGGCAACCTACTGCGGGATAATCTTCTACCAGGTCACTCATGTCTCTTTCGAGACATGATTGCCCAAAGCATGTATCGCATATGGCACTTAACTGACTGACTGAGGCAAAGAAGTGATTAACTCTACAGCACTAATGGCAACAGCTACAGTTCTGCCTTCCAGGTCACCCATTCCTTCGCTTCTGCAACAACTGCAACCCCTTTGATAATTGTGTGTGGGGTGCAGTTAAGCAAAAGAACAACAAAAACTGTTTATAACTCCAAAGATGAACTGAAGACAAGGATTAAGGCAGCATTTACCAACTTAAACAAGTAAACCATCCAGAAGAGGTGCAGGAGATTCCAAAGTTGTCTGGAGGCCATGGTTAAGCCAATGATGATTTTTTGAATAAATTTTGGTTAATCTATCTGTTAAAATGAGATGTCAGTGTTACTTTCATTTCTGCATAATTTAGAAGACAATTCATCCATTTCACTCTGTGTGTGTGTGTGTGTGTATATATATATATATATATTCTTTATGATTATCTATTAAATTAGTTTTCATCACCTAAATATTGTGTGACAGCAATATTACCATCCATAAGTTTACATGAAACTTATGGTCGTGAACAGCAGTAAGATTTAAGTACTGTTTCCCTTATAGCACTAAGATATAAAATTTTTACTGTTTATTCAACCAAGTAAAACAAAAGTTTTAATCATAGCTGCAATTAGATACAAACATTAACAATTTTGTGGTTGAGATAAAAAAATTTGTAAATTGCTGTTTATCACAAAATCTGGTAATTATTTTTTTTAATAGTTGTAATTTCCATGAGTTAGCAAAATTAGTTTGGACTTATGACAGTTGATACTTAGAGTATTTTAAAAACTATAAGCATTACTTATTTATAACATTAAAAAGACTATTTCTTAAACACAAAATTCAACTTTCTGACCTTTCCACCATATGTGTTGACAGATTTGACAGATTCGAGATAAGATAAGGTATGGTGATCACAAGTGACATAACTGTACAATTTTTTTTTTCTGGTAAGGGAAAGAAACTCTGAAACACATGATCTTTTAATTTACACAGAAATTATCATAGAAAAAAAACTTCAAATGCACAAAAAAAAATTTTTTTAATTATTTCAAAAGTAGGAATACATGGTGATTTGTATTAAACTTTTAAATTTTTGATTAGTAAATATAATCTTTGCTTTATAAGTTTTTAAATTATCCCCAACAAATCGTTGAAGTATTTTCAAAATATTTTTAAAACTTTATAAATTATTATAATTAATAAAAACAAAAAATTTAAACATTTCTTTTAAAATTTCATTATTAATCAAAAAAGAAATTTTTTCAGACTATAATGTCCTGAATTTATATTATTTATTCAAGCAATTAAAATCTTATCAAATTAAATAATATCATAGTTATATTGCATTTTTTATTTTATTATTGGGAGCAGATTTTCAGAAATAAAGGCAAAATTTTTCAAAAAATAGATGATTTACATTCCTGCATTTAACTAATAAAACCAATTTTTGCAACAAAATTTGATTTCTTAAAATTTCATGAATTTATGTGGAGTGGGTGTAACGAATGTAAAAATAAAATATTTTTACCAAGATTTTTTAAAAATAATAATTTTAAAAAAAATTTAAAAAAAAAAATTTCTCACCAGAAATAAACTAAGTTATATAATATTATGTTTTCCATTTTAAACTCTCATAATGATTTGGTTACCTGCTAACTAAAATCAAAACAAAATTTTTTTTACCAAGATTTTGAATGTGTCAGAAGAGGATTAAAAAATTTTTTAAAAATAATTAAAAATACTTTGATCTTTCCTTTTAATAATAATATAAGTATTTTGATGGAAAAGGTTTGTTTGTATAAAGTTTAAGGCCTTTTAAATTCATACTATGCCATTTTTTTCAGCGATTTAGTGGAGGTACCTACATACAAGTGTTTCGCTGTAATTTCTATGAGTCCGCTAGCATGTGACTCCTTATAGGAAAGGAAGATATGTGTTCTTTAGCTACTAATGGTCAAAGAGGCAATATATCATTTCTTTGAGTTTGTTTCAAATTGTTATTGTTTATGTTTGAAAAGTGTTCTCCTTGTTTGTCAGTTGCTGTGTCAACGGTAGCTGGGTAATATTTGAACTTTGAACTGAGCGTCTGTGTGCGCTAGTATTGCCTCTTTAACAACTGGCCTTGTGTCACAACTCACTCTAGTGGGGGAGTGGGTAAACATTTCTTGTTTGTTGATTTCTTTGAAATGTATTTTGTTTATTCATTTCCTCTTTTTTGAGAGATATATTTGTTATTTGTTTCTAACTTTCATAGTGTATTTTATTTTAAAAATAAAAGATAACCTTAGTATGAATTACAAACCCTTTTCATTGAGACCAGCAGTTAGTTACAATTATTATTACTGAAGAAAGCTGTTATCTACATTTTTTTTAAATCATTTCACCTCAAACAAGGCAGGACTACCACTAGTGTCTAAGAAGTGACTGGGTACAGGGGGTATTAAAAAAAGGATAAAAAATGAACGGGGATATAAGATGGCAATTGATGTTGCATTTAAACTTTTGGAGATTGTAGCTATCATGGAAGCAAGTAAATGGAAGGGAGTTCCACAGATGGGAAGTGAAAGAAAAGAAACTGTTGAAGTAGAAGTGAGGGCTGCATTTACCTATTTCATTGGTAAAAGGGTGGTATTTAGATACCAATCTAGTAGCACACTTAAATTCACATAAATGGGGCAACAGAAAAAAAAGCTTGTCAAAGCAGTTGTCATGAAAATATTTGTAGAAAAGATAGACAGAAGCCATGTCATGTCAGTGAGAAAATGAGTAAAACTGAGATGCCAAGTGAGGACCGATTATATTGCAGATCTTTCTTTGGATTTTGTCAAGAACATCGAGATGAATAGCAAGATCACCCAACCAGATATGGCAACAGTATTTAATGCATGGTCAAATGAAAGATTTATAAATGTGTAAGATGGATTCTGACGAGAAAAACTTTCTGAACCGACACAAGGATCTAACCTTCCTAGCAGTAGATGCAGCTATAGACCTGATATATTTGTTTCACTTCAGGTTGTTTGAAAAAGTGAGGTCAAGGAGGTGCAGTGTGTTACTCTCCAGGAGGCTAGTATCATCCATTCTGATGGCAGGCAGAAAGTTTATCTATGCTGGTTAAAGGAGAGCAGTTTTGTTTTGGAGGCATTAAGATTTGCAAGCCATTTCCTGCCCCAGTTAACTGATGATGGGAGGTCCATTTTAAGAGCAGCAGCCAGGCTTATTTATGAAATACAATGTGCATCCATATATAAATACTTTTTTGTCTAAGTAATACTTTTGACAGAATGCACAGATATTATACTCTAATCCTTAATAGAAGTGTCAGAAAAGGACACTATAACGTTTAAATAGAGCACTTAAATATAGGTACTTCCAAAGATTCACAAAAAAATAAAAAGAAAGAAAAATGAGCATACATGATAAAAAATCCCCTAAACTTAAATCATTAGATTACTTTAAATATTTTTATAAATTTTCAAGATTACAGTTTAGTTAAAAAACTATATAAAAATAGTACTCACATTATATTTGTCAAGTAATATTTATAGATATATCTTTCCAAATATAAGTCTGTTGAGACAGTTATGAACATCTCATAAAAACACCCACTTACATGTTAAAAATACTTTTCTGCCATATTTTTACAATATTTTAAAGTAATATTTGTTTCAAATAAAATTAAACTTTAAATCAACAAATCTTCCTCAAATAAAAGTTTCAATGTAGTATTTTTTATTTTTGAAAGATTTTCTAATAAAGAAATATTGTGCCAAGAGATTTGTAAATATATCTAAAATCAGGCTTTTTTTCTGATTTAAAAAAATCATTCCAATCAATTTAAATTTGTTTTGAAACACAGCAACTATTTTGCTTATTTGAAATATTATAATTTAATTTATTAGCTTGAAACTAAAAAGCTTGAAGAAGGATTTTTCATTTTTTTAAAATTAGTTTTAAAACTTGGGTATTATTTTTTTTTTTTTTGAGGTACAAACTTAAATACAACACTGATTCTAGGCTGAGCACTTGGATACTCTGATAATAGGTAGAAATGCAGATTAATATATAGTTCCATTTTTGACTTGTATGTTTGAAATAAATAAGATCTCAAATTTGCACTTCACATTTTCCAATCACAGTTATTTATTATTGGCTGTTATGAATTACTGGGTATTGTAGATCAGGAGTCAGCAATCTTTTGCTAACTGCGCGTCAACTTAGGGTTTTAAAATTGTTCAGTGTGCCAACAGCATGCATATTTTTATACAAGTCAAGGTCAATATACTTATGACTTTATATAGTAATATATACAGTAATATGTAAACTAAATTAATAGAATAAAACTTTTTAAAAGTTTTTTTTTCAAGATTTTATTATTAATGAGAGCTTTATCCTTGAATGGTCTTAACTAATTGCTCAATCTCAGCAACATACTTTGTTACTTTGAGTTTTACACAATTTTCTAAATGTTAAGGTGTTTTGCAACTTTGCTATGAACTTAACACTGCTTCCCTGTGAGAGAAAATTTGCTCACAGTAATAAGTTGGACCAAAAGCTGAAAGAAGAGCAAAAGCAATTTTCTTCAAACAGATGAAAGTTTCTTGGAAGAGATTACCAACAGTTGAGAATAGCAGCAGACTTTTCTAAATTTTGGTCTTCCAGAGAGTTCCTTAGTTCAATAGATCATGTCATTAAAAATTGCTTGGCATACCAAGTGTGGCACGCATGCTGTAGGTTTACCAACCCCTGTTGTAGATTATATCAGTCAGTTAAGTGCTATACATGCTTTGGGCAATCATGTCTTGAAAAAGACATGACTGACTAGGCAGAAGATTATCCCGCAATAGGTTGCCATTGCTTACTGTGGTAGACTGGTTACCAGCCAAGGCTATAGAACCCAATCTGTCATGTTATTTAACCCATAACTGGAGGGAAGAGACAGACTAAAAAAGGTATTTGTGTGTAAGTGAAAAGAGCAAAAAAATAACATACGTTTGGAATAAGTAATGTCTTAATTCAATTTGTAAAAAATTAGTTTGACCTTAAAACTTTGATTCATGATTCAAGCTATTATTCTCATCTTTGATTGTTATCAAATTTTGGCCAAGTACCCTTTATCTTAAGCACGCTAAGATAAGCTTAGTACCCCTCATTGCAAATGCAAGGACTGGGTAAATTTTGACCAGCGGCTCAAGTGTACGCACTCAAGTCCCCATGTTAAAACACTGACCTTGTGTCACAACTTGCCTAAGTGGGGGATGTGGAGTAAATATTTGATTCTGCTCGTAGCTGGTGACCATGATTGTCTCGTGGTAAGGGCCCCACATTATCATGTGGTAACCCAGGTTCATATCATGGTCATAGCAGGCTACGATATTAACTTTTCATTGCTTTGCAGCTTTTTGACTGAGAGGCATGACCATCTAAGACAAGCTATGACCAGCTGGATGTGCATTGTGGTGCAATGGATATCAGCTCAGAATGAGTTATCAAAGAGCCAAGTTTGAATTCCAGTTGAATTTGTTGCATTCACTTATGTTGGTTGGTTGGCTGTTTTGTTTTGATGGCATAAAAAACCTCGGCAGGTCATTTATTGCCAACTAAATTTTATTTATTTATTGCTGGTAATACCTTTTTCTTTCAACAATTTATTGTTGTTTTTTTTTATTTTATATAAGTTTTTGTGTCTAGTAATACTTTTTCTTTTCGAGTATCAAAATTCATTGGGATTTGTTTTTAAGGGCAGGGTCCCCAAGTCCTACCCTGTTATTTAACCCATAACTGGAGGGAAGGGATGGATTAATACCTTTCCCAAGGACACCAGTGCTTAAGTGAATGCAGGGTATTCAACTGGAATTTGAACTCAGCTCACCGATTTCTCTTTCCGAGCCGATATCCACTGCACCACAACGAACATCTGTCACTAAATACTTACAGCACCTGGTACACACTTATGTGCAAATAACCTTGAGAAAGCTATTAATCAATTTCTACTCCTTTTAGCTATGGGTTGAATAGCAGAACAGATTGGGTTCTATAATCTTGTTGGCAGCTGGTCTAACAGAGAAAGAAATGGCAAACTATTGTGGGAAAATCTTCTGCCTAATCAGTCATGGATTGAAAGAGACATGATTGCCCAAGCGTGTATCACGCATGACACTTAACTGACTGACTGACTCTTTAGTATCATTTTCAGGTGTTCATTACCTTTGGTTAGGAAATATCCTATATGCTAATTATTGTGTTATCTCTGTCCCTGCTAAACCAGAACATACATTCTTACTACAGGGAGCTTACGGCCTATCACATTGAATACACCGGTTCTCGCTCGATCCCCAAAGTTAAGCAAAGTTGAGCCTGGTCAGTAGTTAGATGGGTGACTGCTTAGGAATACCAGGTGCTGTAAGCGTTTAGTGACGGATGTGTGTTGTGATGCAGTGGATATCAGCTCGGAAAGAGGAATTGGTGAGCTGAGTTTGAATTTCAGTTGAATTACCTGCATTCACTTAAGCACTGGTACCCTTGGGAAAGGTATTAATCCGTCCCTTCCTTCCAGTTATGGGTTAAATAACAAGGGTAGGACTTGGGGACCCTGCCCTTAAAAAACAAATCCCAATGAATCTTGATACTCGAAAAGAAAAAAGTATTACTAGACACAAAACTTATATAAAAACAACAATAAATTGTTGAAAGAAAAAGGTGTTACCAGCAATAAATAAATAAAATTTAGTTGGCAATAAATGACCCGCCAAGGTTGATATGCTATAAAAACAAAACAACCAACAACCAACCAACAACTTACTACAGGGATTGAACTCATTATCACTAAATGACAGCAACACTTGACAACCAACATCTATATCCATTACATCATCATCTCAAAAAGGCAATCATACTTTTTTTTAGAGCTCTTTTTTTAAACCAATGTCAGGTGGATTTTACATCTTCTAATTTGCATATTTATTTATTTTCATTTTTTATGTTTCATTATTGAAATTTAACCACAGATATAAAAATGATTTTATAGGATAATTTTGCATTTTTATAATGAATTAAAAAATATCATTTATTCATAATACATTTATTTAGTATTTAAATAATTTGCAGTGATAATTAAAACTAATTAACATTATCATTACTGGATTGTTATAGCATTGTTTACAGATTGTTTTGTAAAAATATAAAATTGTCATTTTCTAGACATTTTTTGTTAATCATTTCACCCCAAGCAAGGTGAGACTGCCACTAGTGTGCAGGGGGTTACAGTGAGAGAAAAGGCTGGGTACAGAGGGTATTAATGAAAAGATAAAAAAATGAACAGGATTTAAGATAGAAGATGGCAAATGACATTGCATTTAAATTATTGGAGATTGTAGCTATGAGAGAATCAAGTAAATGGGAGTTCCACAGGCAAGAAATGTTGAAAAAAGAAGTTGTTGGAGTAGAAGTAATGGTTACGTTTAACTGTTTCAATGGTAAAAGTGTGGGACCTAGATACCAATCTAGTAGAACTCTTAAATTCACATGGATGGAGCACAAGAAAAAAAAGCTTATCAAAACAGTTGGCATGAAAATATTTCTAAAAAAGATATAGGAAAGCCACATCACATCAGTAAGAAAGCAACTGAAATCGAGATGCCAAGTTAGGACTGATTATATTGCAGACTAACTTAAACAGCAATAACAACACACAATATAATAAAAATAAATTATAAATTAGGTTGTATTGTATGCTACTGTGTATATATGCTGATGTGGAAATAGCACTCGCTAGGACTGAGATTTCAGAGTCTTTAAAATATATATATATATAAATAAAACTGTTAACATCACTGTAAAAAATAACAAGTCACCTGCAAGATCTAAACTATAGCAAACCAATATTAATTATAAATTTACATATCCTTTGAAAAACTGTGTTCTTGATCCATCCAATTTCTTGATAATGGCTAAAAGTATAGCCAAAAGTGCTTGGATAAACAAAACATTTGGACAATTTCTATACAATTTATGTTCTCAAAAGAAAAAAAATCATAAGATAACATGAAAAATTACATAAAGAACTTCACCATAATATTGTGAATATCATTTTTAAGAAATCTGCATATATATATATATATATATATATATATATATATATATATATATATATATATATTATTGCAATATAATTAATTTAGCATTTTTGCAACACAGAATCTGCCAATAATATTTAGCCCTACTTTTGTATTGAGCATTGTAAAATTAAAAATAAATGCTAAGGAACAGTAAATTTCTTATTGTCCTATCTTCACATTGTGTATAATATATCAACAGCAGGCAATGTAAGTTTCATAAAAATATATAAGTATGCCTATGATATGAAATTAGTAAATACTAAACACTTCCTATACCTCAGTGTATAGATCAGTTATAACAGATTAAGTATAGGAGATAAGGAAATGGAACTTAAAATAAACAGTGTGAGGAGTAATTTTCCTCAACAATGCAAACTACTGTAAATTTAAAACATTAACCTAAAAACTTGAGTCATGTTCTTAAATAGCCTTGGGAGATCAAGACTTTCACATGGATGTTATGTATGGTGCCACACTCATTCAGAAATGTCTAAAATGTCAGTTATTACAACCATTTTTTTAGATCAATGATTAAAAATGGCTTTAAGTAAATGAAGCTTATATCTTAGTGGGAACCACCCTTTCTTAAATCTTATCAACTGGTGTTACAGAATTACAAACAAAGAATTGTACCAAATAACAAAAATCCCATCACTTGAGAACTTGCAACAGCCACAACAAATAAAATGGATATCACATATAACTTGAAGAGAAAATAATAACATGTTGACTTCCTACACTAATTCAAACAAAATATTAAGAAGGAAACTCCAATCAATAGTGGAAAGAACAATAATTGTTAGTAGGCTTGAGAAACCGATTTTCCTGAAAATTTCTTTTAATAAATTTTATGAATTTCAATCAAAAGTAGCAATGGCCTCTTCAATTCATGAATGCAGAATGTTTCCTTATAAAGAAATGGCTAATATTACCGTTACAATAAAGAATGACTGGAATGCTGTGATTACAAGAAGAAACATATGAAGAGATCATGTATTGTATCTGGCATTTTCATGTTGTGGTAAAAAACCAACAATGTTTAGTATATTTTTTGTTTTGCTTAGTTTTAAAACATCTTCAATAAAAAGGCTTTTTGCAGTGGCAAGCTTTTGAAATACATATATGTTATGGAAAGTTCCGAAGATTAATGAAATGGTTTTAATGCACAAACAAATAAATTAAATATATATACATATATAATTCTTTGACTTCCATTAGTTCATCATTCCATCTGTCATACCCTCTAAAATAGCCATATATTGACTTATTGAAAACAAATTTTCAGGTGAAGTGCAAACAAGGGTTAAACAGTACAGTTGGTTTTACTAAATTTTCATGAATTTTTGAGGGGAAAAATTAAAATTTTTATTTAACATACAAAATACCCCCATTATTTTATAAACAATTTAATGATTAAAATAATAAAAAATACTTATTGAATAAAGATTCAGTATTGTTTTTGTATAACTTTTCTTTAAGTTTCTATATACAAGATTCTAGTTTCCATTTTGTCCTGTATTTGTGAGAACTATAAACAAATCACAAGACCGAATGCTTCAAATGTTGGAATTTGGCACCAGAAAGAAATATTTATGAATGGCCAGCTGCATGTTGCATGTTCAAGAGAAAGCCATCTTAAGAATCTATTCTTCATTGTTAAAAAAAGAAATTTTCTTACATAATATTGTTTACAATGAAGCTGTATAAAATTAAATTAAAGAAATTATTAAATCACAAACTAGGGTTTTTGTCGAAGTATTTTTCTAAACAAATCAGTTTATTTAAATTTCATCGGTTATTTGAATTTCAGTTTATTTGAATTTCATCAAAATTGAGCAAAATGTAGAGTTTGTAAATCTCATCAAAAAATGTTAGTGATAATTTCAACAATACTAAATACTGTGAAGATTTCAACATGCATCAGTTTGTTGCAAAAAAAAAAAAATTCTAGTATATATGTACTAGAATTTTTAGTTATATATGTATGTGGTATTGTAGACTCCACTGTTTATTTCGATCTATGTGTTTACAACAACTACATCAGTTCATGTGCTCATGCCTGATATGAACTTTAAGTCAAATGATTTTCAGAAATGGTCATAAATGGTTCCTGCCTAAGGGCTTCAAAACAAAGTGGATGATTATGGTGATGCAGCTGTTATCCTTTCCTTTGATCCCCTCAAATATCAAAGTCAGTCAGTTTTCTTTTATTGTATCCACTAAAAGAAAAGTTTGAAACCCATTAAGTCTTAACTTTTAAGTTTAGGAATGCACATAAATATTCATTAACTTAGCTGAAAAGTCAGGCAAGCTATGGAGGACAAGGCATGACACAATTCAATGCATAATAAACAAAAGTGAGTAAGAGATGTATTTTTAAATTTTTTTTATGCAAATTAAGATTTTAATTATTTTAGTTTGGGATTAATTTATGTGTTATATATTTTGAATAACATGAAGTTAAGAGGTTAAGGATTTAACCCTTGTTTTTTTTTTCAATATATAAATGAATAATGACAACAAGAAAACTTTTCTTTATTTTCATCCTGATGGACTTTATCAAGGAGACAATGTGTTGGTAAAGAAAATTTGTTTTTCTTTATTCATCTTTTTATAGATGTATTTTATATATATATATATATATATATATATATTGTGTATTTAGGCAGCAATCCCTCTTTTATGCAAGTTTTGTTAAAAATGATAGACAAGTTGCTATGACAAGTTTTTTTATGTCATTTTTCATGTAATCTTATTGTTTTCTTTTCAGAACATAAACTATATAAAAATTGTTTGAATGTTTTATTTCTCCAGGTACTTTCGGCGATACATTTAGCCATTATCAAGGATGAACTTTATTTTACTTTTAACTGAATATACAAATTGTTTTGTGTATGTGTAAAGAGTCATAGGAATGTTTTATATTCCAAAATTGGTGAGCACATTGTGGCCATGTTCATAGTTGATATTGTTGACTGTTGGCTTTTTCATTTTTATTAAGAATGCTATTATATTTGTACTATCAACAAGTATGTTATGGATAAAGTTTGGTAGGTCTCCATGTGTATTTAAATGAGATCTAATAGAGAGATGTAATGTGAGTTTTCTTGTTAAACATGTAGTATATCTAATGTAATTATTTACAAAGTTGGATTGATCAAGAACATAATTCTTTAAAGGACATGTAAATTCATAAATAATATTAGTTCTCTGTAGTTTAGATACTGCCGGTCAATTTTTATATAATTTATTTTCTGAAAAGAAAAAAATGAAAAGGTCACATGAAAAATTATATAAAAACCTTAGTACCTTGTCTTATCATTTTTATATATATATATATATATATATATATAGTCATGCAAAGATTGGGAAAGTGGGGAACCTGAGTAATGAATCCGGCTCTAATTTGTTAAGTGTTGATGTTGTATAACATTTTTTTGTTCTGTCTAGATAATCTGACTGTTAAGCATCTTACTGAGTAGATAGATGTTTACCTTGTCCTTTTTATAATTGTTTCACCCCAAGCAAAGCAAGACCAGCACTGGTGCACAGGGGGTCACAGCGAGAGAAAAAGGAAAAAAAGAAAAGAACAAGGTACAGGGGATGTTGAAGAAAAGACAAGAGAAGGATGGGAATTAAGGAAATAGGAGATTGTAATTGACATTGCATTTAAACTTTTGGAGATTGTAGCTATCAGAGAAACAAATATATGGAAGGGAGTTCCACAGGCAAGAAGAGTGAGAAAAGAAGCTGAGAGAGTAGTAGTAACGGTTACATTTGAGTGTTTTGACGGTGAAAGGATGGGGACCTGATGCCAATCTAGTAGCAGGAGTAAAATTCATGTTGTTGGGGCACCAGGGAAAGAAGCTTGTCAGAGTAGAAGCTGTGAAAATATTTGTAGAAAAGACAGAGGGAAGCCACATCTCAACAGTGAGAAAGTGACTGAAGTCAAGCTGCTAAATAGGGATCGGTAACATTGCAGACCCCCCTTTGGATTTTGTTGAAAACCCTAAGATGAATAGCAGGAACACCAAACGAGATATGGCAACAGTAAACAATGCACTAATCAAGGGCATATATATAAATGTGCAGAATGGATTCTAACAAGAAAAACCTTCTGGCCTAACACAGTGGCCTGACCTTCTTAGCAATAGATGTAGCTACTGATTTGATGTAGTCGTTTCACTTGAGGTCAGTTGGGAGAGTGAGGCCAAGGAGGCACAGTGTGTTTCTTTCTGGGAGATAAGCATCATTCATATTGATGGAAGGCAGGAAAATTTCTATGGTGGTTAAAAAATTTACAAGCCATTTCTTACCCCAATGCAACACAGATTGGAGGTCTGTTTCAAGAGCAGCACTGAGGTTTACTTTGACAGCCTTAGCAGATTTCTTACTGAGATGGAAGTAAATGATGATGTTGTCTGCATAGATGCCTACTTGGGAACTGATTACATCAGGAAGATCATTGATGAAGATCAGGAAAAAGCGTAGGACCTAGAATAGAGCCTTGGGGGATGTCCACATGAAAGGATCTGGAAGCATGCCCATTCAAAACAACCTTCATTTCATGATTAGATATGAATGATTGAATTAAAACGATCAGTTGTCCAGTGAGACTGTAGCCCTGTAACTTGTGCAGAAGGTCAGCATGCCAAGCTCTGTCAAATGCTTTAGAGATATCAGAGCAACAACTCGAGCTTCACTGTTCTTATCAAGAGCATGGTATATATATTTAGTGATGGATGTTAGCACATCAGCAGTAAACCTGGTGAAGCAAAAGCCATATTACTTGTCAGAGAGGAGGTTGTGGGATGTGAGATGATGAACCATTTCAGCAACGATAATAATCTTGAACACTTTGTCAAAATGTAGTAAGAGGCTAGGGTGATAATTAGAAGGGTCAGAGGGCTGCCCAGAGTTTTAAAAAACAGGAACTACAGAGGAGGACTTCCAACAAGCAGGAAGATAGGGAGCAATGAGGCAATTGTTGTAGAGTTTGAAAAGGACAGGAGAGAGGTCAGGGATACATTTCTTTAGAACGATGACTGTACCATCACTTATGCTTGCTTTATGGGAATCAAACCTAGAAATTATGTTAGAGACCAGAAATGGGGTTATATATACATCACTCAGTTGAGTCTCAGTTCTAGGTGGGAAGTTGTCTGTGGGTACTCTAGATGAGTCAAGTGTGAACTTTGAAGAGAATTTGTGAGCAAAGCACTCAGCTTTGTCTGTTGTAGATGTGAGGATTTCAAATTGATTGAATAGGGATTGAGGATTTTCCGTTTTTTTAACACACTTTTGCAAAGTTTCCAGTAATCTTTGGAATCAAATTTGTGAGATTCTATGTTGCATCATTCTATCAGTAAACAACAGCTTAGCATCATTTAGGACACACTTGCATTAATTATGTGCAAAAACAAAAAGGCACCTATTGTAGTCAGGCACGTCCCTCCAGTAAAGCTGGATATGATTCCTGTGGGTAATGGCAGATGAGCAAGCAGGAGAGAACCAAGGAGATGAATGAGGTTTAAGTTGACATTTCCTGGCCGGGATAAAAAACATCAATGCTGGCTTTCACCCAAGAGGTAACCTCAGAGACACAGTTTTCAACAGACAGGGAGACTAAAACTTTGATCCAAGGGACATTACAAAGGAAGTTGTGGAATGATTCCCAGTCCGCTCTTCGGTAGCAGTAAGATATTCTGCTGGTAGGAGGTTCCTGGAAGGTGGGGGAGGGGAAAGAGATATTAATGGAAACCATAGCATGATCAAAGTTGCCAAGAGAGTAGAGCTGCATAGCATGGCAAGTGTCAGGAATAGAAGCAAAGCAGAGATCTAGAACAGAAGCATGTCTTTCAAGGTTACTGGAAAAACATATGGGGAAATCCACCACTTGTATGAGAGACTGAGTTATTGACAAGTTCATGGTATGGATGACAGTAAGATCAATGACAGAATTTTTCAGCCACTTGGCATGGTGGGCATCAAAGTCACTGAACACAAATATGTTAGTGAATGGATGAGAGGAAATTGCTTTTTCTATATTATCTGAAATACTATCTAGCATGGAGCTGTCAGGAGAAGAAAGGGAGCGATAAAGAAAGAAGAGATTGCTGACTGAATTTAGTAGAGAGAGACAGAGATACATGTAAGAATGGTCTGCAGATTCAAGAGAGAGATTAAATTAAAACGACTCATACAACACATTTCAGCAGAAACTAGGAAGGAGATTTTCAAAAAATAAATCTTTCAGGTCATAAAGACAACAGTTCAATAAAAAGGCTTACCAGACTACAGAGAGTCCAACTTTAAATTATTTATGTGAATATGTGAGTAAAATCACATTTATATTATTTATGTGAATATTTATGTGAGTAAAATGACATTTGATTTTACAAAAATTTAAACAAAAATTAAAAAAAAAAATTTTTCTTTTTTCTTTTTTTCTTTCATTGTTTTGGATTTTTCTCTTGTCTAAGGTGTTAGGTTTTCTGGCAATTTGTTTGTTGGTCACATCAACATAGTTGGTTTTCCTTAGTAAGGCACGAATATGGACTTATGAAATATTATATCAATTGACTTGGTTACTTTCCGCTCTTTTAAAAAAATTCATAAGAAAATAAATTCTGATGATAGAATATATACAAGGTTGGAGGAGACATAAAAACATAAGAAACAAAACAAGAGACAGAATAATTGTCTAAGAGACAGTTTAAAAAGTGAGACAGTAGAAAATGGTTACCACAGAAAGTAAAAGACCCATTGTATTAGGAAAGAGATAATTTCACTTTTTTTTACATGATGGTTGATTTGCCCTGCGACTTGCCTATTTTACCACAAAAATACAGCCAAACCAGATTTAAAATTTTAAATGCTCCCATCACTTAATAACTTTACAATATCTTTTCTTTATTTCAAGATTATGTCTTTCTTATGACCCATGGCAATGTTTATGTGTCTGAAATTAAAAAATAAATGTTATATATATTTATTTACACTAGTACAACAATCAGGTTGCAAAATAAAACTTCACACCACCAAAGACGTTATTATAAATATATCTGATAGCAATAGATATAATAAACTGAAAATTATCTATATATATATATATATATATATATATATATATATATATATTAATCATTTCACCCCAAGCAAGGCAATGATGTCACTAAGATGGAAGGGGGTCACTGAATGTGAAAGAGAATGAGAAGACTTTAATGAGGAGAAAAGACAATAAAAGAACAGGATTCAGGAAGACAGAAGATGGCGATAACACTACTAAGATTTAAGGGGTTACTGGGAGTGGAAGAAAATGAGAAGACATTAGTGAGGAGAAAGGACAATAAAAAAACAGGACTCAACGAGACAGAAGATAAGTATTAACATTACATTTAAATTTTTGAGGATCGTAGGTGGCAGGAAAGCAAGAAACCTGAAAAGGAGTTCCATAGTCAAAAGTGTGTGAAAAAAAAAATATTAGAATAGAAATTATAGTTACATCAAGGTAATTCAAATTAAGACAATTAGATCTAGTTGCCAATCTAGTAGCATGCTTGAATTCATACAGTCAATGTAGCAATAATCTGAATAATTTTCATGAAAATATTTGAAAAAAAAACACAGTATTAAAGTGGTGTAAAAGTGATTGAAATCGAGATACCAGGTCAAAGCCTTCTTTGTATTTTGTTGAGACATCAGGTCAAAACCTTTTGTATTTTGTCGAGATACCAGGTCAAAGCCTTCTTTGTATTTTGTCGAGATACCAGGTCAAAGCCTTCTTTGTATTTTGTCGAGATACCAGGTCAAAGCCTTCTTTGTATTTTGTCGAGATACCAGGTCAAAGTCTTCTTTGTATTTTGTCGAGATACCAGGTCAAAACCTCCTTTGTATTTTGTCGGGATACCAGGTCAAAACCTCCTTTGTATTTTGTCGAGATACCAGGTCAAAACCTCCTTTGTATTTTGTCGAGATACCAGGTCAAAGCCTTCTTTGTATTTTGTCGAGATACCAGGTCAAAGCCTTCTTTGTATTTTGTTGAGATACCAGGTCAAAGCCTTCTTTGTATTTTGTCGAGATACCAGGTCAAAGCCTTCTTTGTATTTTGTTGAGATACCAGGTCAAAGCCTTCTTTGTATTTTGTTGAGATACCAGGTCAGAACCTTCTTTGTATTTTGTCGAGATACCAGGTCAGAACCTTCTTTGTATTTTGTCGAGATACCAGGTCAAAAGCCTTCTTTGTATTTTGTCGAGATACCAGGTCAAAGTCTTCTTTGTATTTTGTCGAGATACCAGGTCAAAACCTCCTTTGTATTTTGTCGGGATACCAGGTCAAAACCTCCTTTGTATTTTGTCGAGATACCAGGTCAAAACCTCCTTTGTATTTTGTCGGGATACCAGGTCAAAACCTCCTTTGTATTTTGTCGAGATACCAGGTCAAAGCCTTCTTTGTATTTTGTCGAGATACCAGGTCAAGGCCTTCTTTGTATTTTGTTGAGATACCAGGTCAAAGACTTCTTTGTATTTTGTTGAGATACCAGGTCAAAGCCTTCTTTGTATTTTGTCGAGATACCAGGTCAAAGCCTTCTTTGTATTTTGTCGAGATACCAGGTCAGAACCTTCTTTGTATTTTGTTTAGAATCTCAAGATATATAGCAGAAAAACCAGACCATGTATATATTATTAGGACCTTGAATAAGTTCTTGCAGATTTTTCATGAAAGTAATGTTTTAATTACAAAAATTAGTAAGAATTTTGTCATTTGCAATGTATATAATTTATATTCTAAAATTATTTACATCTGAACTAATGTTTTCATCTTTGTTGCTGTTGTTACTACTACATTTGGAATGGTTGGCAAAACATCAGTTAAATGCCAATTCATTCAAACTTTATAAAATGGTAAATAAAATTGAATTTCCTTATTGTCGGTTTACATATTTTAATAAATTAGTAAATCTTTATAAATTTATCAATAAAATAATTTTCACATTTATTTCTTCATAAATTGGTAAATGATAAATATTGCATTGTATTAGTTTTTAGAATATTGTAAATATAAAATTATTTTTGTAAATAAACTATCTAATAAATAAATAATGAGCATTCTAGGACAAAGGGCTTCATTTAAGCATTTAATAAAAGGGGTAATTGAAATAAGAATGTCCAAGTGGATTTTTCTTCAGAAAATAATAATGACACTAGTACATTTTTTTAATATTAGTGATTCAATTCTAGGCCTAAGTGCAACTCAAGGTAGAAAGTTATTGAATGAGGATGATGTAACAGCATATAGGAAGCAAGCAAGAGTTGTATATTATGAGGATATGTAAGATAGATAATGATTGACCCTTTACTTCAAGAGGTTAAGATTGTAGTAATTGTAGTGATTTGAGTCCATTCCCCATTGCAACAGTTTTATGGAAAAAGCTGAGTGGGACTTCCTCCTCACCAATGGAATATGAAAGGAATATCTGCCATGCAAATAGTGATAGAACAGCAAGAGTCTAATAACATTCCATCTGTGGAAAAGAACAAGAAGAGTGGTAAACAATTCATCACTTACAAGACTACACATATGCTGGAAAGCCAGGATCAGGATGCTCTGGCCCAGATGTGGCAGCAAAACATCATTTCCGGTTTGATTTGGCTCTTGTAAGTGTAAGAGCTTGTATAAAAATTTCATTTTTACTACTTTAAAAATGTTAGTCTTGAATAAATGTTTAATCATCTAAGTTGTTTTATTAGTACCTGTTCTTTTGAGAGAAGCATATTTTTATGAAGGTCAGATTGTGGAAAAAATTGTTACACTTGTATATTGTTTTGGGCTCAGCGGTTAAAGACTGCCAAAATTGTAAAGCATCCATCTCTAGTTTATGGAAAATTATTTTTTTGCATATACTGACCAATAAGAGACGGGGTCTCAAGTTCTAGTAACAACTTGAATGGGAGGCCTTGTGAGCCTAATTTTCTGAACATATAGAACTCATGTCAGTAGATGAGGATGACATTTTGACAGCAAGGGAACATCAATAAACAGAAGGCATTGACATTAAGAAGAGAGCATCAGAAGGCACAAAGTTACAAGTTAGCAGGAGGGAGACTAAATAATTTTGAAGTTCAAGTGAAAATTCTCCTGTGATTAGATAACAAATAATGAAAAGAATTCAAAGAAATTTTCCCAAGCACAACATTTGAATTTAAAAGAAGCTTTTTTAAAATTACTAAATGTCCCAGAGATGCCTGTGAAGCAAGTAAAAGTAGGTGTTTTCTGAAGGGTGGGTGCACCTTTGTTTTTCTGATTTCTTAAAATCCTTGTCTTTTCTCAACCTGTATTTTAATCAGAAATTGTCATCCTTCCTTAATAGGTGCACACACAAAAAAAAAGTCAAGAGTCAAAACATTGCTTAGGGCTAGAAGGGATAAAGATTTGTTGAGAGCTATGATCACCTGCTGTATCCCAAACAAAGACAGCTCATAAAAAAGGAAGTACCTTGCAAGAGAATGTAATCCACCCTCTGCAGCCAGGAATGTCATTCATGATATCAATAATAGCCAAAGCTTCTGCCAAACATGGAATTGTCTCAATTGCCAAAAGGTCCACTCCTGCTTCCATCAAAAGTTTTATACGTGGTTGATGCCAAGCTTTTAAGTCCTGAAACAAAAACAAAAAAGTCTTTATTTAGAAAATAGTGTTCACAGGTTTCTAAAGGTTCTGACAAAAAGCTCTCGGCTTGACTCATTTTGTAAAATCTAACAAAATGTCAGATTTTTTTTGAGTGGGAGAGAAGGGCTTTTTGGTAAAATCTAGATCTTTTCAGCACTCACTCAAATATTATTAGGAATATTCAGTGTAGTCAAACTGTCAATTCACCAGTGAGGATGATTTGGTGACAGGGAAAATATTTACAAGAAAGTTATTGTAAAAATTTATTTTCTGCAAAAGTTAAAGAAAAGAAACATGACATGGATGATTAGAATAAAATATATAGGGAATGAAAAGTTTAACTCATTGCATGATGATAACATTGGTGGTAAAACTGCAGTAGTACCATTTACTACCAATGTTATCATCATGCAAGGTTGGTTTTTCTGTAAAATGTTATGTCATAAATTGCATTGCATCTTTGTTATTTTAAATATATATAAATGGAAAAAAATGACTGCATTTAATAGTGGCAATACCTTGCTCCAAATTTTTCTCACAAATTTTGAAGTTAAAAATATGCTGTAATAAAGGGTTCAGTATGAAATTCCTATCACCTGAAGAAAGACAGAGTGTACAATGGCCGAAACTTCATAAACATGGCAGTAAAAATATGGACAATAGTCTGAACAATGTAAATAGTGTAAATACTACCTCATCTCAGAAGTATAGACAACTACTAAAAATGTGTTATTCAAGTAGTTTGGACTTTATTTTCAGTTAAATAAATTTTAAATAAGTAGCAGTAAATCTACCTTGACTAAATAATCTTTTCACTGTTGGATTACATTGAAAGCGTAACCCCCACACACCAAATAAACCATTACACCTATATTAATTCACATTATTTTGTGTCAATATGAAGCAATGAATATAGGAAATATTTAAGACACTTATGGAAGTAGATAGCTTGAAAGTTTTGCAATAATAGAAGAATTAAAAAAAGGTAAAAAGAAAAAATTGAAAGAAAATAAAGGTGTAAAAAAAGTAAAAACCTTAATTTTTAAAAAATAACAAAAAGTAAAAAACATTAATTTGCTGCCTAGTACATTATAAATAATGAAAAACTTGAAAGAATGTTATATATAATTATTTTATTACAATGGTTTAGAAAAGCATTATATCACTAAAAAAATATTTCATGTTTCAAAACAATACTGGTATTCTTCAGGTGATAGTTTAAAATAAATTGTGAAAATGATTTATTTAGAAAATACAAGATGAATTGATGGTTATTTAGAAACTGAAGGGGTAGTAGTAGAAGGGGTAGAAAGAGAATATGCTAGTAGGTGTATCAAAATTGTTAAATCAAAATGAGAATTAAGCAACCATAGAATTGAAGATTTGGGCCATAAAAGAAAAATTATATATGTCCAGGTGAAGAGAAGCAACAGTTTTAGAATTACAAGTTCTCCAGCATTTACTTTTTTTTAAAAAGTGCTCAATACAACATATATCATAGAGCATAATGTAATTATATTTTATTTTATTTTTTATTTAAAATTATTTTAATTTATATTGTGATATGGAAATTTCTGTGTTTCGAGATTTTATCTTGTCATCAGCATCATAATCATTGACTTATTGTTGTGAAAATGATTTACATTTGAATGTATTAAACAATATGCTTGTTATTTAAAGAGTTGATATGTATAGGGGAAGACAGAAAAATTTATGTGTGCTTAATTTTAACTAATCAGAATGCAGTTCATCTTTTAAATTTGTAAATATAGGTTATATGTTTGGGAAATACAGGTTTTCTTCTTTCAATCTTAATGGGAAAGTGTCAGTTGAGTCATCATCTATGCTTTCTTCCAGTGCGACGTATCCATATTTGTTACAAGATTATTGTCTTAGCTTTCTCTGTACCCCAGCATGTTTTTAAAAACAAAAAAGAATGAAAGAAAACATTTTATATTTTTGATCTGACTTAAAAGGGACCTTTGAGCATGATTATAATATTTTTATTTTAGTTAATTTTTTTTCATGAACTCTTAATTTGTAAAAATTTTAATATCTATTTAATTAATATTATATTATAATACAAAACAAATTATCGAATGAATATATGTAAATTAAAGGATATTCTTTTATGAAGAATTTTTAATCATATTCTAAGGTGAACAATATTAGTCGGAAAACCATTATTGATAACAATACAGTGGATACTGTTCAACTCCTGTAAGAGTGTGCATGACAAACAAATTAATATCACCCAATGAACTAAAGTACTAATCAGATTTATTTTAATAGTACAAGGGACAAAAGAGCTCCAACTGGTGTAAAGACTTGAAAAGGTATCTTTACAAAAAACACTGGTAAAAAAAAAAATACCATTCTTCCACTCCATATGAACATCAAGAAATGAGATAGAATTGTTCCCTTCTTCCTCCATTGTGAAAACTAAAGATGGGTGTAACGAATTTAAAGCTTAACAAAAAAGAGTTGCTTCATCTATGCTGTTAAACATAGAGAAAGTATCATCAACATAACTTTGATAGATATATGGTTTCTGATACTTCTCAAACAAAAGGCTCTCATGGTAAGCAACAAAAATGTTGGCTAAGAAGGGAACCCCGTCTACCTGGGCATACATGATATTTTCAAAGCTGAACTCTATTCCTTTTGTTGCTAACATCAGGAACTCTAAAAATAAAAACTCCAGAATGGAAGGAGGACCCAGGCAACTTCTTTAGAGAGCATCAGGAAATATCTGTGCTATCTCTCGTAAGGAGATATTAGTGTACAGACTCACAATATCAAAAGAAAATATAATCTTGTCATTAGAAGTAATGGGACAATTTCTAATAAACTTTGAAAAGTGAAAGAGTCTGTAAGTAAGTTGAGAAGTGGTCAGAAACAAGGTTAATCAATTCTGACAACCATTTGGCCAACTCATGCTGTGCTGAACACACCATAGATAAAATGGAATGTAAAGGCATGTTATTTTTGTGAATTTTAGACAAACCGTACAGTCTTGGTCTTTGGGAACCTATGGGTCTAATCCTATTGTAGGTATCTTTGCTTATGAAATTGCCTTTATACACTTTCAATAACTGTTTCTGAAGTTTTAATTCCAACTTATCAGTACGCTCATGTGTTGAGGATGGACTAATTGAATGAAACTTTGAGGTATCACATAGAATGAGGTTCATTTTATTCACATAGTCAATCTTGTTAAGAATGAATATTATGAAAAAGAAATATGAGCATAAAATTATCTTTATTCAAATCTGTATTTTTGTTCTGTGGTATCAAGTCATTACTCTGAGATATATATATATATATATATATATATATATATATATATATATTGCTTGAATAATATTGACAAGTTCTGTCTATCCAACTTTTATTAAGTTTTTCAAATTTCAGAATTAGTTGTTTTATGTAATTGGTAAATTTTTCAAAGTTCATATTTATTTCATTTTATTTACATACAATAATGGCAAATTTTTTTAAAATTCCAGTTTAAATGACGTCACCTTAAGTGACATAAAATTGGCTTAAACATGAGAAAGTCCAAATTAATCAGAAATGGTTAAGTAAACATACACAAACATTGTAAACAAATGTACCATCATTCCAAAGTACTACAGAGAAAAAAAATGTTTACACTGGTTTGGAAAAAGTAGCACTAAATGGTAGTTAGTTTATAAGACAAATAATAGGGACTCTGATATTTTACAAAGTCTTGAAAACATATAATTATATTTTCAAAATAAATTCCCACAATCTAAGTTTAAATGCCAATTTAGGCATATGAATACAGTTTCAATAAAAGGCCATCTGTGAAACCTCTACAACCCTCATTGTTGCAAACAATTAGCCCAAAACTAGTGGAATTTATCAGTAATATAGCACATGAGAAGAAAAAAATCAACCCCCCTACCACCACCAGTTCATTTTATTTCTCAATGTAAAAGGACACACGCACATCCAAAAATCCTGATTTTTCAATTTTTTCTTATGATTCTAATTGGCATCAAAGCCTCACAATATACAATAATAATTATTATTATTTTTATTATAATTGTTATTATTGTTCTTTTAGCTTCCAAATTTCTTTCATCAGCTGGCTATATATCTCTCCTGTTCTATCTCTATATACACACATATACATTGACAGCAATGTTAGTTTCATAAAGATGTATAAGTATGTCTACAGCAGGAGAAGTGTTAAAAATATGAGTAACTTGTTTTATGATGTAAACTAAGTGCAATATGAATTTATTTTTTTAAAATCCAGAACATATTACTGATTAATACAATATTCCATAGACATTTTACACATTAATTTGAGATCCTTGACATTCTATAACTGTTGTCAAACTTTCCTCCATTGATTTGAATAAATATCCTGGTTGCACTTTTCTCTCGTGACTTTTTGTACTCTTTCACTTGCAGTCTATCATGTAGGCCAACACAAATTTCAGGTACACAATAATGCACATTCTCTAGTCTTTAAATATTTTCTTCTTTTATTGTAATTCTAGGTCTTTTGTTAATCTATGCCTTGTCATCTGTTTTATATTTTGTTACTCATTTTTACTTGGACTCACATTCAAGTCTGCAATAATGGGAAAAATAACACCAGATGACACAAGTTTTCTACATTAACACAACAAACATTCTTGTCACAGTTTTCCATAATATTTCTTATAGGCTGTACCATAATTATTTTGAAATAATAATGTCCATTAAATTTGTTTTTTGTGAATTTTTTTTTCAGTAAACTCATTTTTTTGTTTATATATATATATATATATATATATATATATATACACATAAACAGAGTAAAAAGAAAAGTTGTAATGTATCACTAATCCATTATTTAAAAGGCTTTATATAATGTGCAAAGTGGTATCATGGCTGAGACTAAGAACTACAATTATATCTATTTACAGCCAAACCCAAAGCAAAAACTACTGTAAAAAAATGAATCAACCAAAGTAGTTTAAGAGTTTTGTCAAATTGATTTGGATCAATCTTGACTGAAACATGTTCTAAAGGATGCAATGCATAAATTATCGTCTACATTATGCAAAAATAAAAATAGCACCGACATTTCATTTTTAACACATATCTTTACTAGAATTACACAAAAATATCTTTGAATACTAAAGAGTAAATTTATTCAATAAAATTAAAAAAAAAAAAAAAAAAAAAAAAAAAAAAAAAAAAAAAAATCGCCATTGGCTGCAACCATGGACTCCAGACAACTTCGTAATCTCTTGCAACTCTTCTGGATGGTCTCTTTGTTTAAGCTGGTGAATGCTGCCATAATCCTTGCCTTCAGTTAACTTTTGGTGTTACAAGGAGTTTTGTTAGTCTCTTGCTCAACTGCATCCCACACACAATAATCAACGGGTTCGCAGTCTGGGGAGTTAGATGGCCAGATGTAAGGGGTGATGTGGCTGCAGGAATTGTCTGAAAGCTATGACTGGGTTCTACTGCTTGTGTTGCATGGTGCAGAGTCCTGTTGCCAGATATAGTGTCTTCCAGCAGCCACCCTCACTACCTCTTCAAGTTACTTAATGTAGGCGTCTGCGTTGAGTCTGAAGACCTGTGTGAAGATGAATGAAGGCATAATGTCGCCATTACTAGTGATCATTTCGAATGTGCTAATAATCACTATTCGACTTATGCAGCTTTTTCCAAATCCTCTGCATTGTCCTCAAATTGACACCCAAACACTTTGAAATGTTCATATTGCAGCTTCCAGCATAAATGCAAAGCAGTACAGTATGCCATTTCAAAAGTTTCTGGTGGAATGAATTGTGTCATGGTGCTTTTTTCCTCACAGGTGCCCAACTGACACTACTATACTGCACAGTTGACAAAATCAAAAACAAACTTAAATTAAAAATACAAAATGGAGACAATTTACTCATTGCATTTCTGTTACTTGACTCAAAACAAACTTAAACTGAATCAAAAACAAACTTAAATTAAAAATACAAAATGGAGACGATTTTCCATTTCTGTTACTTGAATCAAAGGGAGATGTGGAAGCTATCACAATAATGACAACTAAATAAATATGGATCACTTTTTTTAATGTAAAGCAATAATTAAAGTTCCAAATATTACCAGTTTAAAAAATATGACCATTAAAGGAAATCAACCAAAACAGATTGTTTACTTAATTCTGACTGAATAAAGCATTAACAGTAAACAGTTGTGCTATATTTGTAAAAACCTGATGTCCCACATTGAAAAAAGAAACAAGATTTGTTAAAATAGGCCAATGGGTTTTCTGTCCTTTCCATTACAGACAATTTCAAACCTGATCAATAGATCACTTAAGTGATATTATTTTTAAATGTTCACACAATAAGGTTACAAGAATTGTAATTTTTATAAAAAGATTAAATCTTGCATAGTTGTGTTGCTATGGCTACGTTCCATATAATTTTCTATTTATTTTCCATTATATAAAAAGTTGACATTATGACAAATCTTATCAGTATATTTTTTATATCTCAGATTCATGTTAATATATATACGATAAAATAAAGAAAAAAACAAACAAATAGGAAATGTATCTTAATCTAACATGCTTCACTTTTATTAAAGCTTCTCCAGAGATCAAGAGAAAAATTATATATATATATTGTCATATGCCTTCCTTGATGATAACCATTAAGATAATTACATGTCGATTCGGGGATATTTACATTACATCTATGGACATATACGAGTTATTTTTTTAATTTTTTAAAAAAATCATAACATCCCGAGCAAGGCGGTAACACCACTGAAGCGCAGGGGGCTACGTAGGAGTGAAAAGATTGGAAAAGAGAAAGCCGGAAACCACATCCTAAACAAAGAAAAAGGGATGAGCCTCTTCACCTGTTCAATAGATGTGGGTGGAGTGTGAACCGGGCGATAGTGTAGTCTATCTACTCCAATTGAAAAAAAAAGAAATGGACAATGATAAACAAAGTTAAGAAAATAAGATCACTGTTTGATTGATATAATCAATCTGTAATCTTCCTAGGTCTGCTTTGATATCAACACATGTGCTGACCAACAATTCAAGGATGAACAAAAAGGCGAAACGATTTTGATATAAAATTTTAATAAATAACTAAATATTGAAATAAAAAAATATAAGAGTGAGAATGTCCAATGACTTAAATCTCAAAACTTATGTTTGGATACCCAACTTAGTCGAAATAACAATTTGCGACAAATATTAACGAATATGAATGAATACCAGCAAATACGAATGTAAGAGATAAACACAAAATAAAAATGGGGAGAATTCATGTAATATTATTAGCACATGTGGTATGGTTTTTGTGGTAACATAATATTCGTGAAAGTTTACGTATCTTCTAATACGGGCCTAAGAATATAATAACTTATCTTTATGTCAGTTTCTTCTCTTTTGTTTTACTGTCTTTTCTTTTTCTTTCTTTTCTCTTTTCTTTCTTCTTTCTTTATACAACTTCGGACTCAATCACTGTCCACTTGAAATGTATGTAGCTGCGACTTTATTTTTCTTTTCAGTTGACTGTTGTATTTTCAGCATACAAGTATTTTGGCAATATCTGCAATCTTCTTTATTTCTTGCTTCAAACAAGTGTTGTATTTTCAGCACACAACTGACTCTGCGGTTTCTTCTCTTCACTGTCTCTCTGTCCGCATGTTATCTTCTCTGCATCACTATCTTCCTTTCTTTTTTCTTGATAAACGATTTGGTTTGGTTCTGTCCTTCTTATTTTAACAAATAAGAATCAGCATACAAATAACTGCAGTTTCTTATCTTCTCTGCATCGCTATCTTTCTTTCTCTCTGGATAGACAATTCAGTTTCGTCTTCTTATTTTAATGAATAAGAATCAGCATACAAATAACTCTGCAGTTTCTTTTCTTATCAGCATCGCTATCTTTCTTTCTTTCTCTCTTATTTTAATGAATAAGAATTTACACTTGTATTTCTTATCCAGAGTTGCTTAAGATGAATTGATCAAATTACATTATTATCTCAAATGCCTTTCCTTTCCATTCATAAGTTATCAGCGCTCAGCAATAGTGACTTGTTCATTCAAAGTCTGATCTGCAACTAACTTCCAATCTCTGCTTTCCACATGACTTGTCTTTGGCACAAACTTTAGCTCTTGCTTCTTCACAACCTCATATCTAGTCTCTGTCTATTTCCTGTCTAGACATTTGCTACTAAGGGTATCTGGGTCAACTAACTTTTAACCTGCTATTCCAAAACTGACTTTAGGCTCCCGCGTAACCATCTCCTTGTTACCATGCAGAGACCAATCTTAATATGTGTGTGCTTGTGTGTGTGGCTATCTGCATTCGTAACATTATATATATATATATATATATATATATATATATATATATATATATATAATTGTGATGTTTAGTGCCAAGGTTGTTGCTTTTCAGGTATTTTTATTGTAAAGTGCTTAATATCAGGATGTAGATAGAACATTGATAAAAACAAAGAGTTTATTTCTTTAACAGAGCAGATTCATGCTAACTTCGAAGTTTCATGATTATGATGTTCTTACTCATCAGGGCTGCTTACCATTAGATCTTGGTTTTTTGTTCTTGTTTATATAGAATATGGTGTGATTTTGTGGGGGTGGTCTTGTTTGAGATTGGTTAGTTATTCTTTTCTTTTTGTTTATGATTGGTTTCTTTTTCTTTATTTTTATTTTTAATGTGTAGTTGTTTGATTTATTTTTATTTTTAATGAATTGCTGAATAGGTGTTCATTTAATTAGGTTGGGCTTTTTTGTTTTATTGACCTCTTTTTTATTGGTTTGACCTTTTTCTGAATGTGTTGGTATGCTTTGTTGCATGATGGTTTATTTTTTCTGGGTCATGATTGGCTGTGTAAAGATTTGTTTCTGCAAAACTTATCTTTATACAAGCACTTTCTAGCAACATACAACCAACCGGCTACTACAACCATAACGTAACCATAACATATCTACACCAACATGGAGCAAATATAATCCAGTTATTCACTTAAAAACATACCCACAGATATGTATAACTACAAAATTAAGCTCACTGAAAAAATAGAACACTTTATAAAACATGTAAGATGGAAAGTAGTTTACTTGCTCAACAAAAAAACCAAAAAAAAAACCAAAAAGACAACTTTGGATTTCCATCAAAACAAATGCCTATCACAACAAAGCAAACATATCACAGTAAAAAACGGCATAATTAACATTATAAACAAAATAAAAACAAGAAAAATAAACTATAAATTCCAAACCCAACTAAAAAATCCAACATAAAAAAAATATGCTCAAAAACAAGGTGTAAACTAGAAATACAAAAGAAACAATCAACTGGTTCAACAATTGCAGAAAGTCTATTTTGTACCACAATAGCAACATATGATTAAAAAAAAAAACAAGAAAAACAAAAAATGCAACACCACTAACAACAATATCGATAAGCAATACAACTTTGATGAATGGGAAGCTACAACAGTGCAAAAATATGTAAAATCATAGACATTTCTATCATCAATAAAATAGCAAAAATCATCAACAAAAAAGATAAACGTTTATACAGAGACAATGGACTCATAATTCTAAGAAACTGAAACAGCAAAACTATGGAAAATATAAGAAAACAAATTATAAAAATCTTCAAAAATAGCGGATACACAAACCAAACAAAAACAATAGAAAAAGAAACATAATCTGGTTTAATCCACCATACAATAACAATATAAAAACAATAAGAAAAATATTTTTCAACATGATAGAAAAAGATTTCCACAACACAACAAACTATAAAAAATTATTAATAAAAGCAGTCAAAATTAACTACAAAATTAGAAAAAAATAATCAAACACAACAAAATAAATAAAACCAATAACAACAACACAGTCCAACAAGACAATACAAAAAAAAATGTAACTGCCAAAAGGATAACTGTCCACTTAATAATAAATGTCTTACTAATAACATAATATACAAAGCTACCATGACAAATAAGAATAATACAGATGAAAAACTTTATACAGAAGCAACAGAAACAGTGTTTAGAAAAAAGTTCAATAATCACAAAACATCATTCAACACAGAAAAATACAAAAACAACACAATGTTATCAGAATACATATGGAACCAGAAAGAAAACAACATTACCACTAAAATTAAGTGGGAAATATTAAAAAGGACACTACCCCTTAGCAGTAATAGCAAAAGTTGTAATATGCCTGAAAGAAAAACTAGCAATAATCAGTTTTAAAAACCAAAATAAAATATTAAACAAAAAAAATGAGATAATAGGAAAATGCAGACAAAACCAAACAATATAAATAAAAAATTGAAAATTAAAAAACTAAAAATATAAATACAAGTATGGAACCACAATAATAAACAGAAAATAATAAAAACAAAACATAGAAATAATATAAATATGAAAAGTTTTGTTTGTTTGTTTAATGTTTAACAACCTATCAATCTTTATGAGATCATTTAAAGTCAAACAAATGTTTTTTTTTTAATAAAGTTGAATTCCTTTCAAACTTTTTTTTCAGTATGTCTTGCTTTTTTAAACTATCCATTGCTTTCAAAGTTATGTTGTTTTCAAACTTTTCACCTAGTAAGTGTCAAAGGACCCTTTTTTGATTGTCAGATATTTAAGTGGGGTTACATTTTTTTATAGTTTAACTTTTTTTAAGAAAGGTTAAGATTGTATTGGGGTTTATTTTTTCAAAAAGTTCTTTCAGGTTGTTAATGTTGTAAAGAGATTACCAAATATGTGTTAAGTCACTGCAATCAAGTCGAAAGTGTTTTACAGTATAAGATTCTTGGCATGCTATGCATTCAGGAGAATCTTTGTTTTTTAGGAGGAAGGAGTGAGCTATGTGTGTGTGTGTGTCCTATCCGAATACAGGATAAAACCACTTCTTCTTTGCGGGATTTTCTGGGTTCAGGTAGTTGTTTCATTAGGGTGGGTTTGATTTTAAATAGTTTCTATATAGTATAAGGGGTGTGCATCAGATTTATTGTGGGCAGCCAGTTTTAAAATGACTTTTGGTCATTCCAATAGCCAGGTTGGATGTTCAGGTAGATTGAATTCATGTATTCATGTTTTGTCTATCAAATTGCCTGTAAGTGATTTTATCATTTTTTCCATGTGAAGGCCAAAAGGTTTGATGGCGTTTTCTTTTTTGTCAAACAGATGTTTATAGTTTGGGTTGAATGTGCATTGATAGAAAGAATTTGATGGATTGGGTTTGAGTTTTAGGTAATATTGTAGGGCTAATTTTTCATGTTTCAGTTTTAGTGGCGCCTCATGAGCTTCGACATATAGGCTTTCTATGGGGGATGTTTTAAAGGCACCAAGAGCAAGTCTTAGACCTGTGTGATGGATGGGGTCAAGAATTTTTAAGTAGGATTTCCTGGCCATACCATATATGAAACTTCCATAATCCAGTTTGGATCTTATTAGAGTTCTGTATGTTTTTAGCAGTGACATATGATCTGCTCCCCATTCTGTGTTAGTGATGAACCGCAAAAGTTGTAATGTTTTAAAACATTTTTGTTTTAAGTATTTCAAATGAGGGATGAACATGAGTTTTTTATCAAAATTAATTCCCAGAAATTTGTGTTTCTTCTAATTTAAGTGTTGGGTCATTGTGCATTTTTCTTTGATTACAAAGATGAATACACTTTGTTTTGGTTGGTAAGAGTTTGAAACCATTTTCAATGGTCCATTGATTTAGTTTATTTATGCATATCTGCAGTTGACGTTCTGAGGTATGCATATTTTTTGATCTATGGCAAACTAGGAGATCATCTACATATAAGAAACCATTAACTTTGTTGTTCAAACAGGTTACAATGCTCTAATTTTTTATGTTAAAGAGAGTGACAGACAAGATGCATCCTTGTGGAACTCCTTCTTGTATTTTTGGGGCCTGAGAGAGTTGATCCTATTCTTACTTTAAAGCTTCTGTTGGATAAAAAGTCTTTTATCAACAAGGGTAATCTACCTTTTAGGCCAAGGTTGTATAAGTCTTTCATTATTCCTTGTCTCTATGTTGTTTAATAGGCCTCTTCTAAGTCAAAGAAAATGGCTATTGCATGTTCTTTTTTGATGAAAGCTTCTCTGATAAAGGTTTCTATGTTACCTATTGTTCCTCTTTTATTTTAGAAGTCACTCTGTAACTTGGTAATTAAATTATTGGTTTCCAGGTACCAATTTAGTCTTCTATTTATTATTCTTTCAAATGTTTTGCATAAGCAACTTGTTAATGTTATGGGTCTAAAGTTTTTTGGGTTTGATTTGTCTTTTTCCAGTTTTGGCAATCACAATGGCCTGTTTCCAGCTATTAGGTAGTTTTCCCTTGAACCATATTTCATTAAAGATGTTTAGCAAATATTTAATGGATTTGTGGGGAAGTTGTTTTAAGAATTCGTAATGAACTTCGTCAGGGCTGGTAGCTGTATTATGTGATTTGCTTATGGCATTTATAAGTTTGTTCATTGTAAAAGAACGATTGTATTCTTCTTTGATATTTGAATTAAAATTTAGTTTATTTTTCTTTTTTTCTGTATCCTGCTTAATATTTTGGAAGAGTTGTCTGTAGTTTCTGTTAGAGGAATTGTATTTGAAAGTTTCTGCGAGTAGGTTTGTTATATCTAATTTTGTTTTTATCCCTTTTATTTTAGAAAATTGAAAAACTCTTCTAGTTTTGTATTCAAAAATGCTTTGCTGAGAATAATTTTTTCCTTCAAAAATGTGTTATAGTA